>JABASH010002023.1:0-22317 GCA_019776445.1 Tomocerus maximus
ATTAAGAATCCTCATTAATAGTAGTATAGTTTTACTGCCTGAACTAATTACAATAAAGAATCAACTGTTAATTTGACTAGTATAGATACTAGTGACAGTGTGACAATATTCTCAAGAAGACTATTTCTATTCAAACACCCACACTAAATTCAGAAAGGAATTTTCCAAAAATGAAAAAGGATAACTAATCAGTATCATTGCCACTACGGTAGTAGTAGTACTAGTTTTAGTATATTACAGTAGGTATGCCTACGACCTACACAACTCTTAGCAACTTTTCACTCATTTGGCATGTCACGTATAAAGTTGACTAAAGCCCTATTGCATAGGATATCCTGAGTATAAATACCTGCACGGTAGCTATAAAATATAAATATGTAACTCTGCCTTAATACTTACGAAAAGCAATAATCCTCAAACGCATATCGCCCACATGATATGATATAGACAATAAAGTATGGTAAAATGAACCCACCCTAACGTTAGCGTCCCTAGCCCATTTGCCTACTTACTTTTTGCTACCGTTTTATAGAAGCTCCACTTATATAACTATCCTGAAGTAGTGTACATGTTTATGGTGTAATGGTAGTGTATAGTTGTAAGTGGAGACGAAATAAATTCGCAATGTTTCCATTCCACGTTTAGCTAAATAATAGTTCAATAAAGTTATGTCTATCCTGTCAAAATAACACGATGTGCTGGGAGCAGACTGTACTACAACTACTAACTATACCACTGCAATGTATAGTGATAGAACGCACAAGTCTCTACTACCAGTACTACTCGTCTAGGATTGCACTTGCAGACAGGCTACAACGAATCACCTATGTTTTCATTTCAAACTAATCTTAAACCAGTAGGAAATTACTACGCTGTATATTATAAAATGTATACTAGTCCACACTAAAGACCTAAAGGTTGGAAGGAGGGTCCCTCCCGTCCGTTCAGCATGAAAGTTGACTTGACTCGCATGATATACATTTCTCTTTTGTTCTCTAGTTTAAATGTAACATTTAATAGCATTCTAAAAAGGAAAAGCCTATTTACTGACAAAAATATAAAATTCTACTACATAATATGATGACTTGTTCATATCCATAACATATACATATAATGGTATTCATGTAACTTATGAATCCATGCATTTACTGTACAATTAAAAAAAAGTTTACACTAAAGGAAATGCAAGTAACAGAATAAACATTCTTCACTGCTTATTGTATCGACGTAGTGGTAGGTTTGCAGTTAATGCATGAATTTCAATTTCGTTGAGTTAGCGCTCGCCGCAAGTTGGGCCGAAGGTTGTCATTGTCAAGGCAGTTCCACATATTCATATGGAGGAGCGTAAAGAAAGCAAAACAAAACAGGAACTTTCCCTTTATGGAAAATACTAATAGGAATTTTCCCTAGTGGGACACCTTCCTTTGGCTCTACTCAGACTGAGGTAAAAGTTTACCTTCGCTTTCCCCAAGTGGAAATGGAATGGTAGAAAGCACGCAATAGAAAATTTATCATCAATCTTTCTTAACGTACAGAGAGAGGAGGAAAGTGGTTAGGGTAGTAACTCCCGGCGAAAGTGATATGTATATTCATATAAGTATTATAGTGTCACACACATTGAATTCGTGGAACTAGATGCACAAAATAACAGGCTGAGGAAGAAAACCTGTAAACTCATGTAGGCATAGGTGCATAATAATTCGACAAAGAATGGTGGCATTGTGTATACATAATAGTTAACAAAGCGAAAGTATACACTGTCCGAATACTATATATAAAGCAACATGCACCATAAAGTTTCATTCCTTACCTGTGCAGTACTATAAAATCTACATATTTACAACACATATGATGTAGTGTGTGACTGGGAGAATATATTATAAATAAAGAACTCCACAGTTGCTTGGTGTAGTTTGAGTGGAGTAATGTAATGATTAATAGAATGCAGTAAGGTATAGCTTAGTAGAGCAATCATTGTAATAGGAGTTTGCATACCTTTTGAATGCTCCAGAAAGAACAAACAGAGAAATACATAGATTAAAAGTTGTATTAGTATATAAAATAGAGGTGTATCACCGTCATTATTACTATTATCCAAGTTCTTGATACTAACTCACTTACTGCTTTCAGTTCCTTGGTAGTCGCATTTAAATCACCTTAACAAATTCTCCAATGGCATTTCCTTATTTTATCGCATCGCAAGCACATTCATTCCCCGTATAACAAGATCTCGTTATGCTCTCCCATTATATTATGCATATAAGGAGCTACACACATACACGAAGTGCCTACATACATATCTAATCTACTAGAAACATACTTAGCAGAGGTGGGATATAAAATGGAGCAACGTGGTAGGGGTAGGATACATTTAGCCGGCATATGCTGTTGAATCATTATCGATCTCTGTTCTGTTCCTTAGCAAGAAGCCTTTCCTTTTTACTGCCATCCCTTTTCCTCCACTTTCACAATTTATACAATGCCTGTCTCAGCGTTTCCCAGCCAGCTATTGCTATTACTGCTCTACTATTATTATTTCCTCTTCGAATCATCTCTATCTCCTCTCGTCTCACAGAGAGTCTTCTGTTCTGTCTATTAACCCGTGTCGACTGCTCTAATGGAAATACTACGAGGGATCCCACACAAAGCACCAGTACATTGTGTATGGCAAATGGCAATATGTATTTAGGAACAGTCTATCTACTTTAGTCAACGTCTGTCTCCTTATTTGCGATGTGAATCTATTTCCTATGTATGTATTAGTACAAATAGATCCTAACGGTGGGGAGAATAGGAGGAGAACCCAGGAAACATGTGCTGAAATTTGCAATAGATTACAATTTGGACGAGTACCAAGAGAAATTCTGCATTTTCTACTGCCTACTTCCACTATATATATATACTTTTATCCCTCTGAAACCAAATCAGCAATCAACGGGACGACCAGAGATCTTCATTGCACTTCTAAAGATACATACATACTTATATACCCAATACCTACTCTCTCAATTTGAGAACAGCCTATGTACATAAATATATCTGTAAATCCACTACTTATCTATAACGATTGTATACTTTACTGTAACCGTGTGATCTTTTCGATTGAATTTCCTACAGCTATATCTCTATACATTCAGGATTACATTCTTTAGAAAACCTAAAGCTGGAATTTCTGAATTTTACTCAATCAGATTATACTATCCGTAAGGTTACACTCTCGTCTCATCTATCACTGTAGCAGCCGACAATCAAACTATACCAAGAACCACTTAAATTCTTTTTGTTATCCGCTCTGTGTATTTTTCCTCTCCGAATTAGAAAACTACTAATTATTATCAATATTTGCACTCTTTCTGTTATGCCATTAGCTGTGTATGTATAATTAGTCAGACTACAATTACCATAGAGTGCTATTAACATTTTCAGTCTAGTACTATTGCAACTAATGGTATTATAACTATAGTCAATGAAGTGAAAGTGTCAAAACAATAATATGGATACCTATTTACAAATGGTTAAGGGGAAACATTTACATTCACTCTATTCTCGACACAAGAACATCTGGAAACAATTCTCGGAGGTTAAACCGCGATGTCTGTCTGCCTACGTGTCTTTTCCTCAAGTACAACTTAACCTTTACTCAACTGCTTTAGTTTAGCAGCAATATTTTCAAACCAAAAGAATAAACGTACTTGTACCAGTCGTGAACACCACATAATAATCGTATTATTTATAGCAGTTGCACTTCATCGTATATGATTGGTATTATTAGATAAGACATGCACACTGTAATAAAATTTAAATTGGACTCCTGTGTTTTATGTCACCGACCTTTTCGATGTTCTCATAAATTATGACCATTTGTATACCACGTACCTTAACTCCATTTCCTATCCAACTTACCATCTTTACAAGCTTGAAACTTGTAACTCATTACTGTCATTACCGACAACATTGAAGTATACTTACTCATGGGAAACCTAACTGCAATCACAGCAACAAAGTGAGAACTTCATTATACCAAAACAAAGAAAATTCTTTGATAATACAAAGGAAATTTATTTTATTACGTCAATACAACAACAGCCTCCCCAGTCACTTGTCTTCTCAGGCTGTCGACGAAAAAACTTGTAATTGCCATTTTTAACTTTACTTTTCATAATATTTAATATCATGATACATACATATAGGTAGGTACTCCACAGTAAAAAAAGATTCTTTGCTACAACTAAGTAAAGGATTCGGGAAGTATTTTAATATAACTTGCGAAAGTGATATCAATGAAACAATTGACCTTTGTGTCCAGCGACTAAGAATCAGGATAAATCCAGAAATTATCAATTGGGATGGGAAATCCCTTCAAATTTGCGATTTCATGGGATTGAATAAAAAGTACGGAATTTGTGAGAAAAACAGAGTTTGTAGGTCAATGACATCAGAAATAGATATTTCGGAAATTCACTCGAGTTTAAATGTTAGTTATTTCGCCTGAACAAAGATTGGTTTACCACTGATAAGATAGCTTTTGTATATAATTTATACCAACACATAAGTACAGTATCATCACTGTAAAACATAAAAAGGTACCTACTTACTTCAGTTTTCAACATAAAAAGTTTTAACTATCTAAAGCAGAGAGATAATTTTGAGACGTAAAGGAATAGGCAGTGCCTACTTGTGGTGGTTAGATGAGATGCACATAAATGTGCTTATAATCATCGCCCACATTTTACTGTATTACATAATAATGTGTAAATACTACACGCATACTAACATTTAGGCATTACTACTTATATAAACCGCACGTATCTATATACACAATTAGAATAGTATTTCTATATTGATAAGAGAAGATAAAAGTGAGGGAAGTTGTGTATAGTAACCAAACGATGACACTAAAGGAACCACAGACTCTAATGTAATGAGGTAACATATCTAAAGCACATTACTTTTACGATGTTTTATGTTACTAACCGGATTGGCTAGGAGCCATAAGAACTGCACAACCCAGATATTTCCACGCATGTTTTCACCTTTTCATTTTTTATTCCTTACCTACTTACTTCACTATCATAAACCTTCCATATACTCTAATACCTTATAAAAAGAGCAGTATATTGCATTTTTATTGCATTAGGCGATGCAAACTTCCTAGTTAGTACTACTTAGATACTATTGCAAAGAAACCTGGATTTCTACTCTCAAACTCAAAGAAAGTCAAATTAAGAAGACTCAATACAAGACAGTAAACGTACGTGGACTCTCTGGTGTGGCTTTGCCATAGCCTAAGCAAAGTAATTGGATTAGCTATTTTCACATATGTAGCTGCACTACTACTAAATTTCCTACCACACATAGGGATTTCATTTGATATCCAGTAATAAAATATCAAACAAGAATAATTCACTCCTACTACAAATATCTTTTTATGAGACTTGTGTATATATTAAAATTATCTACTACAAAAAGATCAATGAAGAATGCCAACAATCCTCCCACTTTATCTGTCTACTTCCCTTTGTTACTCCTTTGGGATATTTTATCCATTATGGGCGAGGAATCCAATTAAACAACCTTAGCATGGTCATCTTTAGTTCAATTTTGCTTTCACCGAATCTAAACTCAATTCCAGTAAGTGATCAATTATTTTCATAACTCGTTAAAATATTACTTCAGAAATGTAGCCACGGGTTGGTGGATTGCACACACTTAACAAAAAATAATAACCATGCTTTGTGCATAGTAAAATATTTGAAACTGAACTTTCTCTCTACTACACGATTCTTGAATTTCTGTTAAAATTCAAAACAACTGCGAGACAGCAATGGGAACATGTAACAACTATGTACAGCTACATATGCAACCACAAACATCCTTTGTGTTTCACAGATATACTTAAGTACTATTCATACTCACGTCATAATTGCTTCTTTGAAAAGTGAAATGGAATAAGAAAGCGAAGGTTGGAAGAGCACAATAATTTTAAATCTCGCAATATCCTTATGTTTTTCGGTTCTGACAGAACTGTTATGATGTATAGTAAAAGTAAAATATATTCCGGAACGGTTGGTTTATATCATCCCTGGAAATCTCGACTACCTTGTAGAACATCCCAGCCAAGACATTATGTACTGCAGGCATTTCAACATAATTTCATTCTTCCGTTCTGTAGTAGTCCATAGAGAATTGTCTTCTTAGCGCTTCGTCACTTTACTAACTTTCTTGGCTTAGCATTATTACCTACACACTTCATTTTCTCTTTTCCACTCAACTCTTTCTGAGCACTGTCGTGTTCTCCTTTAGTTCTCTTGTAACGTGTGTGCAAAGACAGACAATACAATCCACCCACCTTGCTTTAGTGTCGGGAGTGTGAGCACTCTTCTATTATAACATTTATCAAATGCATTCAAACCAAACCACCTTTCATTCCACTATCTTGTTATGGATCAATCCAAAAGACTCATCTTGTCATAGTCTACTTCCTTGCGCAATTACAATCTCCGAAAATTCGGTCTCTTTTATACCTTCTTCAGTCACGTCCCTTATTGCATTGAAAGATATAGTACTATTTTCAAAGAAACAATAGACTCCTGTCAGTGAGAGAAGACATCGCAGTGAATTATAATTATCGGCCAACTCAACTTTCTTCCCAGAGCTACTTAATAGTCCCAATGTTCAGCAACTCTAAGTGTCATGTAATATCTCTTTTAAAATTCAACCAGTTCATCCTGTGCATTCGGTCTGTCAGACTTGTCTTGGTTCTGTTCGTAACACACTAACTACAAATATAAAAACCTGCATTTATCAGTCGAGTCGGGTATGGAAAACATTACATTGATGAAGAGAAATTTCAAGGTACAGCGATTTCATGGTTCATCAAAATTAATTTATAGGGTCGTAGTTTTCTGATATTTCCTTAAAAGGGGGGTGATTTTTCGAAATTCCCGTAAAATATCGCTTAAAGAAGCATCACATTCGGGGGCTGCTAGTAGTCTATATATCTCTTTTTGACCTCAGAAGCGAATCTGGAATCTACTCCATGCTCCATTGTTACCAAATTTTCCCATGGGAGTATCCAGTGTTAAAATGTCTATTGGAACATGCTCGTACACAGTTGTTACATTTTTGGTGTTAGAATTAAGATGCTCATTTGGAAGATGGTCCATTTTTTCCAGGTTTTTTCCATCCCTGATTTATATACAAGTTTTAGCTATTGTAGAGAAGAGAGGATCTCGACTGTATATTTACTGGTAGTACTATACTCGATTAATCCCATAAGTCTAATAGAAGTAAACATGGTAAAGATACCCGAATTCATTTAGCACCAGAAGTACTTTCAACGTTATGCCTTTCCATTAAACTGACTGAGTGCCATCCTACACATAAAACATCGGAAGGACAAAATGAATTTCAAGCACTTACTACTAAAAACCATGAATGCATGCAATGAAACTGTGTCAAGCGATATAATATACACAGTGCGAGTACCTCAGGCCCGTAAATATAAAGCGAGGTGTATAATAAACTACAATAAAATTGTCATTATAGCAGATGTTATATACATTGAACTGTGGGATTAATTCGATACTGCTATAAAACACTGCTGAAGCAATTCAGAATTCAGATTGATTTCTTCAGCTGAACGTACCAAGACTATGAAAATGTAAAAGTAGGATTAGATTGTATAGACATATCGAGAAAAACTCGTCGATAATACAGAAAATATATTTCTACGAGTTTCTAAGATCCGAGACACTTTTAAATGGTTAGAATGCAATTTCGAAGTGATAAAATACGTAGCTATCATCTGTAAGTGAATAAAGTGAGGGAATGCGAGTAGGGGAAATGAAATGATGTAACGCAGTAGCACGATCGGAAGATCAGGGACACAGATGATAGATAATACACTAGAAAGCAAATAATGAGTTTTATCGGGACATACACATTGGAGTGGTGGAGTGAAATCACTTTAGACAAGCCACTATGGCAAGAGACAAGACAAAGCCACTAACACTTTAGTTTTCATAACCGAAAAGTAAAGTGAGGGAGTCGATGCCAGTGCGGATGCCAAAAGCAAGTCAAGCCAAAAGTCACATAAGACAAGACGAGTTGTGAAAAGCGTCTTTGAACGTGCAGACAGAGTTTTATCATCAGTATCATGTTTTCTAATACTTTACACAAAATACAAAAGCCTGACAACTAAAGTCAACTTCTGAGAAAGAAACAAGAGAATCGGGGAAGTGAAGTGGAATCTGGACTCAGTCTTCCGCCTTCTTACGCATATACTTATCGTCCCCATTCATACTTTCCTCCTTGATCTTTCCCTTTAAACACTTTAAGTAACAACCTATGCAAAATACTGTAGCGTAATCTAATCTTCCTTTCCTTTACTGTCTACTTATACTTAGTACAACTGAAAGCCTTTTCACATTCACTAAAATCAGACACCTCTCCGGAATGCAGTTTCCTGCATTTGTTTATTTGAACTATTAAATACTCATCTGGTGGGCCTATCAATAGGTACCTATTAGGAAAATAGCGTCTGTCAACAAAACTAATTGATGTCCAACGAATCACATCATCACATGACATGCAAATTCCGAATTACATTGCAATTGCTTGGAAAGTAATTTACTTGCAAATTGATCTATGTAACTCAATGATGATACACGATATACCATAAACATGCCTCCTGAACCATAAACTTTAAAAACGGATGCTGCAGGCTCTATAGCACTTTTAGGATTGAGTAACATCATCTCCAGGAAAGTCCTCTTCTGTCGTACAATGTAAATACTACAGTATTTATCATCCCTTTGGCCTTTTCTTTCATCTTGCAATTTCACACTTCAACTACTCCGGTAGCCAGATCACAAGCTCCGAAGATATTCAGTTTACTTTAAATGACATAGCAATTCGACTGAAAATACTCTCGATTCTTCCCAAGTAAAACTGCAACTGGGATATACAATACTAACATACTGTGGATACGTGCATAACGGACTAACTGAATCAACCACAAAACATTCAAGACACGCCAAAGAACATACAGAGATTATTTCTGTGGTAGAAAATTAGTATGATAACACAAATGGAAAAACCTCTATTGCATAGGTATCTACTTATTTCCACCTTTAAGTTACCTTTAGGCCATAACATTGCAATTGACGCAATCTTTATAACATTTGTAAACATTCATTTTGTGTCAAAATGTCATTGTGGTTTAAAAAGTAGAAAATACGATTTGTACTGAACTGATAGAAATTTTCAATCATTTTCAATCTGTAATTTAAGCATTATGTCGTAAAATTTATTTCATGGGTCATATTAAATTCTTACCTTACACTGCTATATCAGGTGGCATGTTTATGAATGCTGTTAAAAACATTTATAGAATCTGCTGAAAATAGTCTTATCGTAATATCATTAGTATCACTACAGCTGAATATTTAGCTTGAAGAAACAGTAAAGTAATTTTATTTCAAATTGCACTGCGATAAGTTAGGATTTCATTTGTATTAAATAGTTAGTCCGTTTTGATTTGGTATGAGAGGTGAAATCAAGAACAGCCGGATTCAATTTAGGTTGATTTCCTTTTTGCCTTTGTGAAATGAAAAATGTAAATGCCACAGTCAGACACAATATTTCAGTCACCATAATGCAATCATATTATATTTATTGAAGAATACTTCATTATATAGAAAAAGTTCATACTTGTATGTATTTTGCAGAATGGGAGTGCACTAATCGCATCGGTTTAAAGTAAGTCCTTACATCAATGTAAGTTTTAATATTATTTACTTATACAAATGTTGTGTACTTATGTAGAGCATGCCTTAGTAATGTTATAGGAATACTCAATGTATGCATTTGAGTTTAAAAGATACTAGTTGTTTGCTTAGTGGTACTAAATACATAGAGCTGGAGTGCAGAGCATGAGTATCTATGCTGTAGGTTCATACATATCTAAGTGGAGGCTAAGCATAAGAAGATGTAATATGATAAAATGCCGAGAGTCAACGGAACGTACGGAATGAAGACAGCGCCAACATAATATAGTGATGCCTATTTATACATATTTACATTAGTTGAAACAAAAGCTATTCGTTTGCTCAGTAAATACAGTAGCGCAGATAGTACAACTATTTAGGTAGCTAATGTTATGTTTCGGTTAAGTGCAAATGGTTGATAACTGTAATGTACATACGGTGAGTACATGATAGAAAAAAGGTGAAGAGAAGAGAGAAGAAAAGTTAGAATGATAAAAGAGAAGAGTGAAAGTAGACAGACGCGTTCACAGGCCAAAAGAAACCAACATGAACTTGATTTGACAGGAAACAGGAGTCAAGGTACATAATATTATATGCTGCAGCTAAATATGTACCCAAGTCCTAGCCAAAGATGAGTTTCTTCTACTCCTTTCCATACTCTTCATTCTTTATCTAATCTTGTATCTTCATCTCAATTTCAATCCAATTACACATGTATACATAAATTTATCATACTAGACGCTATATTTTATTTCTGGACCAAATGTACAGGGTCTGTCTAAATAACAAAGTAGTAGTGGCATCATGTATTTTAGATATGTCTCTAAACAATGCAGAAATTAGTCAGTACAAAGTGTAACTCAACCTAAATTCCTGATATAATCTAGTAAATACGGGAGTAATCATAGAAAAGTTTAATACGAACTTGTAAGGTACACCATGAGTTAGAACACTTAATGTGAATTTATTTCGCAATTTATAAAAACACTTTGCATAAATGGCGGCTATAAAGACAATAAAGTGGAATACCTTCGCATTTGATAATTCGTGATTTCTTTGGCGAATCAGACAAAACTGACAGCTTAACTAGTGGGTATAGTTACAAACTTCGTGAAACGAAAAAAAACTTCAATTCCACAATTTACCTAGTTGGAATAAATTATGGATAAGTTGTCGTATCTACTTTCCTTGTAATTTTGAGCACGCAAGCGCGACGGTATACCAATTGTAACAAAATATATCTATAGAGAAACTTTGACAGATTGAAATTCAGATAAGGAAGTACATAGTAACTATTCAAGGTAAAAAAAAGTTCTTGCATGAGTGCAGAATATTTACTTATTATCTAATATGATTCTATATAGTAGACCACTAAATATGCATGTGTAATCTAGGGACATAAGAGTGGATACGACCATAGTGGGCTAACTTAGGGAAACGATGAATGTTTCAAATTTTAGATGTGAGGCTTATCTGGTACAATAAAGGTATTGTTTAGTAGATATATCCTTCAATTGCAATTCGTACACTCTCTGCAGTGTTGTGCCTAGATTTAACCCGGTAAAAAAGTATAGTCGCCAAGCAAGGCAGTTTTCTCAAAGTAAAACCACTACTGCCTATTTTGTTTTCCAATTTGAATGAATATTTTATGAGAGGTTGTTTTTCCATAGCTGTTAGACATACATACATATGTAGTAAAACTCTGTACGTGTGTAAGTGTATTACAGCTCACATCACAAAGAAAATAATTCAACATGTAAGCAGGTATGGTAAAAAGTTAAAAACGCTTTTTCACTCTATCACATCCAAAACAGTTCCGCTGAGTACTGTTATGTTATTCTAAGTTGTGCTACCGCTGCAATGTATGTACACTTTAAAATTCTCGTGGCTGCTTTACTAAGAGCGGAAACAAGCTCCAAACTCTGTATTCCAAGAAACCGCTTTCTCAAGGGAAATTTATGCAACACGTTTTGACAAAACTCAACTCCACTCTTTAGTCCTCTGTATACCCGAATCAACCTTGCAGGAGATTTTCTCTCCCAGTTCTATATACCTCGATGACGACATACAACTGTCTGGTTTAGTTCTGCCATGTGATGTCGGCTTCCATACATTCCCCATGTTAACAAGAACTGAATGCTACAAACTACAATCCTACCACATTACACTATTCACGCCATATACAATCATACACACACTATATACGTTTCCACCAATTACCTACATCTATACACACCTCTAACCAGTACACATAATATAATGTGATTCCTACCTATAATTCAACACAGGTTAACTGCTCTACTCAATATAACTTAGCTTTTCCTTACACAACAGCAGGCAACATGTTTAACTAATGTCCAACAAGATGTTCCTTATGTTTAACTTAAATTAGATACACTCTGCATAGCCCTAAGCTACGTATAATACAGTCATATAAAAACTGAAGGATATCCTGGCATAAATAACAGATGTAGGCAACTCATCATCATAAATTACTATAATCTTAACATTCAGGTTTATAGGTGCATTGTGCAGCACCTAAACATATAATTTTGTATCAAAATGCAGTTTTCCTCAAGTAATTATTCCAACAAACAACTATAATACCTTAGTAAAGAATGTATACTATGCACAAAACCTTATAATTATTGTATGAAAGATTCCAAGTTGCAATTGCACACTACCTAGTCCAATTTGTTGACTTAGGACTATAAAACGGAAGTAAATAGTCAATTTTTAATACATTGACTTGTTAATTTAGCCTGCAAGAACTGTTTGTTGGTCAATTGTGAGTCATGACCAGTAATGAAAGTAAGGAAATTCGTGATATGTCACTTTATACACAAGTTGTTGTCATTTACAAATGAAATTCACAAGGATGTAATTAAGAATTGAGTTGAATGTAGCACGTACAGTAGATATGCTTAACTTGTACTATAAAAGCAAACCGACACGTTAAGCGTTGGAGGTACACAAGTGCGAAGGATCAAAGTCCCAACTCCCAACACATCTAATATGTAATTTTGTATTATTTATGGGTAATACGCCTGTATGTACTTTCAGAAGGAAACCACCATGACACTGCATATATAACGCAAGAAGTCTACTCTAGTATTACATTTATAATAGCTACACTATACACATAGTTATAATTTCTAAGAAAGTGTGTGTACTTTAATTTAGCTTTCAAGGTAACCGGTATCTGAGTTGTAATAACTACTTAACAGAGGTATTAACGCCGTTAATACCACCATGAAGACAAGACAGACAAGGCTAGCAAGTGCAAGACATACTCTGTGCACGAAGAAGTAAAGTACGTAAGGTTCCACTTCATTTTACATGACGACCAACTGTCTGTATATTCTTAAATATGTGTCTACTTCGGGTTTCCGTTCGCGAATTCGCGAAGTCAAGCCAAAGTAAACCATAGACATTAATTACATGTAATAGCGGATAGGAGTAGATATTTATTCTGTACGTGTCGTTGATGGGGACGGTGCCGGTTGAGTTCTGTAGTTAAAACCGCTTGGCTTAAAGGAGCTCCCTTAATTTCCCAAAGCAACTGGGTGACACTGTAGTGTAATGTACTCGTAGTGTATACAGAAAGTGACTTTCACTTGTCGCAACTGTTATTAAGTTATACCTACAGGGTATGTGAGAGATAAAAATCCGTATTGGTAGCATTACACAAACTACAAATATAGCCCTGTGTGAGTATGAGTTTGAAGTAGTCAATAATAATGACGGGCATGAGAGCAGCGGGGAAAGCTTTTCTCTCTTTCTCTTCATTAAGGAGAAAACATTAGAGTTTGTTGGATTGAGAGAAGAGCACAGCATCCTATCACTACTTTCTCTTGACTTTAGTGTTTAGAGTTAAATCCCAAATTATCGTAAAAAGCTCACCATGGAATCATGGTGTTATGTTACGCTACAGTTCCTCGATCCGTGGGTGACCATGAACAGGTTCCACCACATTCAATCTAACCAACTGGAGCACGACACTCGCTTTTACATCTACTCACTCATAAGTAGTTCACTATTTAATATTGTACTCCCTAATGCACGTCTGGAGGATTTTTCCTAACAATGCATGTTATACTCTCGACATAGTACACAATAACTTAACAGCTAATAGCTACTAGACTGGGACAACTTGAACAAGCATAATTCCCAATGTCTAACAAAAGTCTAGACTTGGACTACAGACTTTTCCAAATTGCGATGCTCAGTTTATGTACCCACTCAATAACAATAAGATTTTCATGACTAGAATCAGTATTAAATAGATCAAGACACTATCGTAGCCTTCTCTATACTCAGCTCCAACCTCATGAGTGAGTCTCAGTTTACTTCACTTGCTACTTACTTGGCTTCTCTCCCAATAAGGAATAATGCGCTACTGCAGAGCCTTCTTCCCTTGTGCCAGCTGCTTAATAGAAATCTTTAGAGTTTTCTGCTCCCTACCACTCCTTTACCTCTTTTCATTACAAAAACTCATATCTTAGCATCTGATACAAAATCTCAGCTTTTTATTTAACAGTGGAGAGAGAAAATATTAATAACCAACATACATACCTATGTAGTAGTATATGACAGTAAAAAACTTTTCTCGTTAAACAGAACACAGAACATTGGTGCGTCTACTTGCACCTATACAACATACAAGGCCAACATAGCAGTGGGTACTTATCCTTAAAATATGTTTCTCCTTTGTGTGTAATATTTGTGCCTACAGCTGTGGAAATCATAAGTGATGTACTATGTACTTAAAACTGACTCAACTATGTCGCAATATTATTACATCAAATATTACATCGAATAGCAGCAACGAAAGACTAAGACTGCCGATGAAGCTTTTCTTTTACTCTGTTTTGTGTTATCTTATACATTTTAATAGATCAAATTTCAACAAAACATCGCCTTAAGATATCCTTTTAGCCTTTGGCTGAAAAGCAATAAGATAATAGGACATTAGATGATGAGTTAGCACACTTCCATAATTACCTACCTATTTCAAAACAAATTCCAAGTAAAGGCTTTGCATAGGTTAATAAAAAATACATCAAAAATATATTAACCATATGTGAGGACGTTACATCAGGTTTGTAATTAATTTTAGTAAATATACCTTACAGTGTCTACACTTTTCATTAGTAAGTAGTTTATCCACAGATACTACCTAATGCAATTCAACATAATCTAGTAGTAAATAGTTAGAATACTAGGAGATATACTTCAGGTAGACATTATTTGTCAATACAGAAATAATTAGATAGTGCATCATAAAGCTTTTCTTGACATGCTACTTAGTTAAGATTTGTTCCTGATGTTTTAGATTTGATAAAGTGCATTGGAGGAATACATCTTGTGAGTAGATTTACAGAGACTGTATCTTTAGTAGAAACACTATAGTCGATGTTGGGAGAAAGGTAAGCTATTTATTATCTTCGCTTCGCTTAAGTATTTACAATTCCCCACGAAATCTATAGCAGAATTACTGCTGCAACTTGCAAGGTTTTTTTTTATTTTCGAAACTTATTGTTAGTTTTAAATTGCAGCATCTTAATCACTCCCTAAGCTACAGTAAATCGTTTCAATTATATGGATTTCTCCTGTCGAGAACATTCTCGCTATCCTCAAGTGCCTCTACACAATACCTATACATGAAACTCCCTTATGCTAAAGTGCCATTGCCACTGTTTCCTAAAACTGGTGCTCTTACTTTCAATTCAACGGCTTATCTACCAATACGATTTCTGTACGCCATAAATAGACCGAGTAAGTTAAATGCTTTTTGCCAAACAAAACGACTTAACTTGGCTTCCATATGCTATAAGGCTGAGTCAAAAAATCTTCGCTAATTCCTTCGAGAAACATTAAAAAATTTGATTCATGGTTTCTATACATATTTAGGTAAATGGGAAATATTTTTCAACATTTCGCAGCACTGCTATTCAACAACAGGAAAGGAAGCGCTGTTGTACTCATTAAAAGCATGCAATAGGCCACATACGTTTACGAACTTAAACTTAAGACAGCATTGTACGAATTAATTGGAATTTTTTTATTTCATAACAAGGTAGATAAGTATACGCATATGTTAAGAATATAATTACTTGTTGCATACTCTACAATTGTGTCTGTATCATATAAATGTACATATGTATATGAAGTTTCTTTTCTCGTAGTATATGTCTGAATTTTATAACTAGTTGAGTCTTTGGAGATAATACTTGAACTGTTCTCTGTGTGTATTCCAATTTATTTTGAATACTTAATGTGACAATACCACTGTAAAGTTAGGAACTAAAAATACGATTATCAATTTACGATTGCATTGAAAGAGTCAGTACTCTCATGCACAACAAAAACATTTAAAGAAAACTACCAAGTTGTACTAGCTTTATAATAGTAGTATAGTAATGAATGCAAACATTGTATACAATTGTTTTGTGACTGTCAGTTTAGCCTAACTTTAACACAGATTCTCTTGTCTTTATTTAACTATCTCTTCTGTCCTATTTACCGAATTAACTCACCATCCCAACACCCGGATTCCTTTCGGAATGGCAATGCACTTACACGACAATCAGTTCAGTAAGAAGAAAATGTACAAGGTAGTTACATACATAGTATGTACGATATATAAAGAAATAATAATGTACGCTGTGCATGGACCGGAATTTGTGCTTTGGGAAGTATAGTGCTAAATATATAGAAGATAGATAGTGAGATAAACTATTTAAGAAAATACATATGTAAGCCGACAATACAATACTTATCTACTTTCCGTTCTTTAAATAAGAAGCCTCTTCATATAACTTCCTGTCTAATGGACATTGCAGTATGTAATATTTAGAATCTTAGATAGAAAGTGTACGTAGTCTAGCGATGGTATGGGATGTGATAGCATCCACTTGAACATCAATTCACTTGACTTTCATTCTGTGAGGAGAAGACCTTAGAGTGTATGCATAGCTCAACAGCAGAAATATCACTATCTATAGAATCTCATTGCACTGCGGATAACGATTTACTTAGGGTTGTATCTTCTTACGTGTTACTATAAGTAATATATGTTAGGTATGTGCATTAAAGTATATTTACTTAAGCTATATATACACTTATATAGGTCCTTCAGATTGCAAATGCTAGATATAGGTCCTGCTAGTAACGCTGAGATGGGAAAGAAAGGATTACATGGTATTGCAACGTAAGTAGGGTTACATAGTGTATGTTTTCAGTATCTAGTAGCATTATCTGCACAATGTGCACAAGTAGATAATATGTACTTTTCACAGATAGTGCCATGCCAAACTCACTCTAGTTGACTTAATCATCTCCGCACAAGGAGATGTTGTACTTCCTCCTACTTTAAAATCGGATTGGATCTACATGAACTATGCATCATAGCCGGTTTGATGTAGATAACTATACCTTCCGAGAATACTAGCTGTCAAGAACAAAAATAGGATCATCGTACATTACTACTACACTGAAGATATTAATTGAATTCAGTATTCATACCAAGATACTCTCCTATGTATACTTACTACTTATTAGTAAATTTAATTCCTGTACGCAAAAAACCTATCAACATATCAAGAATGATATATTACTAGGTATATATCATGCAAAATAGGTTTTTACAATAACAAACACAAAATTTGGGAAAAAAGTCAACTGACAACTAAAGAAATCCCTTTATTCAATACAGACATAAATACCTCTCAGGTATAAAATGACTATACTGCTTCTGCATGCAAAAAGGAAAAGACATGAAACGTATTAACGATATACTGCAGTTGTAACTTAGGATGTCCTTATCTTTAGTTCAACACACTTGTGATCAGCACAAGTATGTGAATTTCAGCTTCTCTTCTGCATACCTCTGTACATCGTGTACAGACCAAAGCTAGTGTGATTGTGCGATAGTATATGTCTGGAAAGCTGTATATGTTGACTCAAGCATATAGTACGGCACGACAGCAAAGGACTGAATCCGCAATTTTAAACCAACATTCTCCGCAAATCAAAAATCGATAGTAAAAATGACCTTAAATTGAATGCGAGTTCCCCATCCACCCAGCTTAAATTCGAAACTCAATTCCGGTTGGATCTTCCTATGCTACGTGCTGGTGCTGGGTTCACTCTTGGCTCAAGTATTCCCACACTCCAATTCTGTTCTACTGAATATCTATACATGTGAAGGAGATTATTCCCAAACCTTACTAGAGAACCCGCAGTAACTACATTAGAAAAAGGAAATTTACACTCATTCCATTTAGATTGCTAACTTGAAACTGATACTATTGACATTGATACGGCACTAAAACAAATAAGTGCTGCTCAAGTTTTCTCTGTCGTGGTCAGAGACCCGTCTGATACTTTACACTGTTTCACACCAAAAAGGAAGCTACATGTGCAAAAGCAGGTCCGATCAAGGTACAAGTACTTTTATTTACACAATGTTTTAATGACCAACTACAAAATCAAAATAACCACTTTCAGTACAGTCTACGTAATTTCAGTCAGCCAAAACCATCAAAAAATATTCATTAGTGGTCTATATATCTACACAGCCTGTCCGATTAGAAATATAATAGCTACTATAGGCACATTGTTATCAATACTTTTTTGTCCCGCTTATCACTGTGTAACCACTTATGTCAAAGCTATTGATTCTGCAGCCTTTAGCATAAGCTACCGCAGTGCACAAGTGCATATCTTTGAATACATAAATCATGACATCATAGAACATAAGGTAAATACTCATGTAGTCTCATTAGTCGTGTGGCCACAAGAGGTTCTATGTTTTCCAAATCATAATAAATAATATAAATACTTCTTTTTTTCAATATATAAGTCAATAAGACCATTATCCTAATCAAGTATCTCAATTTCCAGTAAATAGTGTAGTTTTCTACATACATGCACATGGACAACCGACAAAATACAAGTTCGGAATATTTGAACTTATGGTACATATTCTACATATAATTCGAAAACTAAACACCCTATAATAGAGCAGATATAATATTTCATTTTCAGCCATTTTAAATTACCGTAGGTGTCTTATACCATAGTTTCTGGAAACGGAAGTAAACCAGTATAACATAATTTTCAAAAGTACTTAAATAAAATGGTTCGTTCATAGATTACTGAATGATACTAGTGACTGCAATGAGCAGGAGTAAAAAGTACATAAAAGTGCAGATATTTTGGTAAAAGTCTTTAAAAAGTAGAAATAAGTATGGTGAGTGAGTTGGTAGTTGGCAGTATACATATTGTACGTGAGAAAGCACAGAGCTAACTTTAAAATGCATTGCGAAAGTTTAGAAGCGATTGAAGCTCGTCAACCGATTTCCGCAAGTACTGCATTGCGTAAAACGATGTAATAAGTTAGAAAAAGTAAAATTGGAAGGAAATTATTGTTGGTATCTGGGTGTCGGTACTAGGAAATGGGTGTGTGGGTCTTGCTCTTTTGGCGAAAACAGTGCTTCTACAAGAGAGAATATGAGAAGAGTCACTTTCACACAAAAATGTGTGTATAAAAAGTTGCTTATGTCAGTTATGGTTAAGGAGGAGTTTAGAGACAAATAGTTGGGAAACTCTGTTACCTATATAGTAGTTCCCAGAGAGAGAGAAAGCATCTGCAGTGGTATAGTGACATTATTCGGTTTTACTAATACAGAATAGTTGGTTGAGTTAGAGTTCTCCATTTTACGGTGCTACTTATATATATGGACAATAAATATAGAGCAATAGTTTTTCTTTGGCTTTATTTGGGCAGAAGAAACCCGTTTTCTATAAGACACACAGACATAACTATAAAAACATAACAAGTTTAGTTAAGTGGTTGGGTATGTCATATGGCTCACCAGCATTGTATGATTCTGTATATGGATCTAGTTTCCACTAAGTCTTCTTCTTTCCATAAGGACAGAGAAGAAAACGAGCCACTTACATATTATACGACAGTAGGACTTCTTTTTCTTTCATCTTCCACCACTCACTCGAATCATTTTTACTCAGCTACTTTCCACAAACTTTGGCATACGCATAATAAGAGCATTTCACTCTCCTACCTCCCCGATATACCTTATCTGCAAGGTAAGATATCCTACCTTATAATAATACGCTTGAGATAAAATAAAAGCAAACCTGACGAGACTCAGCGGTTGAGATCACATACGACGTCCGTCTGTTCTGTCTTCATCTGCATTCATATTAATGTGCCAATCGTCAAATAAACCACTAGAAATAGTGGGAACAAAACTGTCTACACACAAGTAGTAGTCAACTATACCTAATATGTGGGAATCCCTGGGACTCGGATTCATATA
Source organism: Tomocerus maximus (assembly GCA_019776445.1). NCBI lineage: Eukaryota > Metazoa > Arthropoda > Collembola > Entomobryomorpha > Tomoceridae > Tomocerus > Tomocerus maximus. The sequence goes on from JABASH010002023.1 coordinate 20,117, forward strand.
CTACTAATGAAAACTTAAAAAGCTTCGTCATAAAAAAGAGCAAAACATTTTCTAAAAAATAAAAAAAACACGTATTTTTAAAATGTTTTTACTAGATATTTTTAAAAAATTCAATAAAAGCAAGGCCATTTGTGTCAATGTCTTGGAATGTATTTCCAATGATAGGAAACTATTTCAAATGTATTTCCAATGATTGGAAATTATTTAAAATGTATTTACAATGGTTGGAAATTATTTCAAATGTATTTCCAAGGATAGGAATATTTCAAATGTATTTCCAAGGATTGGAAATTATTTCAAATGTATTTCCAAGGATTGGAAATTATTTCAAATGTATTTCCAAGGATTGGAAATTATTTCAAATGTATTTCCAAGGATTGGAAATNTTTCAAATGTATTTCCAAGGATTGGAAATTATTTCAAATGTATTTCCAAGGATTGGAAATTATTTCAAATGTATTTCCAAGGATTGGAAATTATTTCAAATGTATTTCCAAGGATTGGAAATCATTTGAAATGTATGTCTAATTACTTGGAAATCATTTGAAATGTATGTCTAATTACTTCCAATGATTTGGAAATCATTTGTAATGTATTTCCAATCAATTTCTAATGACTTATTTTGACCTTTGTTTGAAAACAATTCTTGCGTATGGTTCCAATTCGCTGGAATTGCCACATATTATTATACTTTTATCTTTATGCCCGTTTTCCAACTATATTTTTCTCCAGCCAAGATAATACAAGGTAATGCGAACGAGACAACACTGTGTAATCAACCAGGGAGGTAAAATGAGTTCTTTCCCAAAAAACTCATTTGCCTAAAAGATTAAACGAAATCGTTTTCTGCGCCTGCAGCCAACCTACTCTCTCAAAGGAAATTATATTTAATATTATCTACTACATATGTATAGTAAAAGTATTAGTCAAATGTACACTTTCTCTCCAACTATATAGGTACAATTTTCTGTTACCACACTCACTTCTCTAACCGGAGATTCCTGGAATAACGAAATGAAAACTTGAAACAAAAGATATTATTTTCATTCTTTGTCTCTTCGCTTCAACAATAGGATTTTTAAATTATCCGTAATTTCCCGCTTTCTTTGTGTTCAGTTTCAGCAGTGAGTAGCAGAGAAAATAAAACGCACTGAAGAAAATTGACGGATACAAAAGATTTGCAAAAAGGTAGAGTTAAAATTACCTTACACCTTTCATCAAACGTTTCCTACTTTTTCCAGCACTTCCCACACAATTTCTATAGTTGAGGAAAATGGAAAATTAGCTGTAACTTGCAACGATTATCCTCGAATTTCTCTCATCATTAGTAATACCTATATAACTGTATGAATTGGTAGGTATGTCATAGAAAACTAGGTCATCCTGGAGAACCAACCTTAAAATGGAACTCGCAGGCTTTCACTCTAAGCCAACTCAAATAGCAACAACATTCACTCAAGTACAAGCTAAAGGGAAAGAGATAAAAGTTATGAATAATTTATATCGCACTTCTCAAGTCGATGTTAGTATCTCAAAGAAAGTTTACTTTCTTCAATATATTCAAAGGAGAAAAACCGTTAGACAAAGATTGCTTTTCCATTCAAAATGCTCTATTTTAAACAAGACTTTTTTTAAAAATTGTATGTATATGCAAGATGCACTGTGTTATCATATAAAGAAACATCTAATGTAACCTATATGGCCAAACTTCTCCATTCTTTCTACCTGACACGTGTACAGCGTTATTCTTTCATGTCTTGTTTTTCTTGTACTCATGTTTCACTCATTTCTTTACAATTTCTAGAAATCTCTTTTCTTTTGTCACGTTTACTCTTCATGTACATTAGTAGTTACAAGAAAAGGAACAAACTTTCATTTCATACGGCTGTACAATAAGTACATTCCAATTTCACATTTTAAGTATAGATTGTACATGAAGACGTAATAACTAAAGAATATTGAAACAACGAACCATATGCTTCATAGTTTGCCATAATGAAGGGCTTCAGCCATTCCTAGTTTACAATGGAAAATTAATAGTTGTAAATTGAGACGAGAAATGGTAATCCTTGCAAAGAATTGATAATAAATATGTCAGTACCTATACAGAACATGTTTTATGTATGATATTTAGCGTTACATGATCAACACTTCTTGTCATGGGATGATTTAACAAAAATCAGTTTGACAAAACCCATTTT
>JABASH010002024.1:0-22310 GCA_019776445.1 Tomocerus maximus
TACTAGCATAGCACATGTGCTAGGCTGCCGCTAGTTAATAATAAGCACAGAGCTGTCAGTCTGTCAGTAGGACAGGGTCACAAAGTTATTACATTAAGAAACAGAAAATCATATACATGGGACATGGGTCACAATGAAAATCATCAAAAATACGGATCTCCGCTATTTCAAATTTTTATGCTCCATTTTAGCAATATTTTAGTTAAGAATTATTTTGTTAGGAAAAGCAGAGGAGCAAAGTCTTTAGTCTTCACTGCCTTTAGTTCATATACAATGCTTTCATTCATTAGTTTTACGTAGGTCCTACAATGTTCATATACACTTTGAAGAAGCTATAAACAGCACCAGCATTGTCATGATCCGTGCAAAACATGAAATTCATCTTGTTGAGGTTAGCATGTCTTTCCCACCCTTTAAATCTGCTAAATATAAGACTACTCTAATTTCTTCCTAGCAATTCTAAAATGAACGTAAGCAAGTTTCACTTTGGCATTTGACAAAACAACTAAGTACCTACAAGTGATTTCTCAGTATTTGCAGCCCATTTACACTGCAAGTGTGTGGTACGATTGCTTAGCAATGTTTATATAATAAATGGGAACTTATTCTGCTGAGTTGGTGATGACTGATCAGTTGGCTGCTTTTTTCACTCCAATTTATTTTGTATGCACCACAAACTGTTCTCAAAATGCATGCAATGCCACAACACATAATTAATAAACAAAATACATAAACCCATGTAACTGACAGGAAGAAGTGCAACACATTGCATATGCAATTTTTCTGCATACATTGATGATAGCATTATCTATCATCATGAACTGTAGTTCATGAACCCAGTTTAATTTAGAGTTTAATGCAAAACATACACGAAATTTTTTTATATTATGTGTGCATTTGAGCTGTTTATAATAGTATGTATCCCCTATTAATTACTAAGTATATAGATAACAAGGTTTTATACTCTTTTATTTGCAAAGACTTCAAAGGTGCTTGCAGCAAAGCGATATAATATTAATGATGGGTAGGTGTATTCAAATAGCTCTCCATATACATAAATATAACAATTATATATATATATAGACCTATGGTAAATATAACCTAGTTCTGTTCTGTTCTGAGTAGTCCAAAGAAAACTTCCAGAGAATTTATAATATTAATTTATTCTGCGGAACTCTTTCAGCGTATTTATTTAATGCCCTTCTTGCGATTCAATGATGCTTCACTCACAGTTAGATTAGAAAAGAGGAAGCTCATAGTTCATCTTTTATTTGCATGGAGGAATACACACACTTGGGCATAAATAAGTATATAACTATTAGACATATAAAATCTACATAATATGGACCGTTAAGTGGATTGGCGAGGATTTGGCGGACATGAAGTGAAACAGATGGTTGGTGGAATTAAGGCGAGCTCGTTAATTATTCCTCGCAGTTTCTCCAAGCAATTTCATTTCCTTGATTGAAATTCGGGGAGCGAGAGTTACATTAAGAGACCGTTAGTAGTGTGGCAAGTCACTTGGGAAATTGTGAGTGGTAAGAGTACACATTTGTATGGTTACTCCCAGTGACTTCGATTTCCACTACATACATCTTTATTTCTCTCAACCACGTAGACAATGTATGGATTATAAAGTCATGTCTTGTGTGTGTATCTCGTGTTAGTGTATTCTTAAGAAAAACCTAAGTGCATTTCCCATTTGTACTCGCTACTACCCGCCCAATTCACACAAACCTATTTACCAAAAAATCCTTAGAGACTTGTGCTACATTCATAATTTGATTGATATAACAGAGCATGCAGGCACATACCAAAATCTTATAGCCATTATTTTCTTATTGAATACTCAATAATTTTGCTTTTCCTAGGAAAAAATACTGAAATACCAGGTAACAAACGAATGGTTTCATTAGGATTGACACTTCATAAACTAAATGAATTCCTACGAAAGCAAAACACCCTTTGCCTCTTTGCCCCTTGTCGAAATGTCACCTTCAAATTACGCAATCGACGTCGTTACTATTGTATTCTCTTGTAATGTACACTATTGCAAGCAATCCAACCAAAACCAAACTCCTGACATCCTGACACTACAAATAGTAAAACACACTTTCTATTATACTTGCTACCTGCTGCTATCCTATTTCGTTTAGTCAGACTCTAACATGTGGAGTACATTTTCCATTCGGTATTGCTTCTCTAATATCATCTTACACGTAGATGATTCACACAATACTTTCAGTATGTTATGCAATGCAACCTAATATTTATGGACTACTACCTACATAGATACATTTACACCGCGGATACTAACACATAATAGAATGGTTTGAGTTTAAGTACCTTTATAGAGGATACGTACAAAACCCTCGACACTTTAAACCAAAGAGAACAAAAGTTCTAAAAAGCATAACTAATCCGTTTATCAAAAACAACCATTGCTTAAAAGGAATCTTTTGCTCCGAACAAAGTCACATCACCTCCACCTGATTACTCCATACTATGTGTGACGCCCTTTGTCCACGACGAGCTATACCTTTCAATTGACTTAGTTCAAAAACTTTGACTTTTGTGATCCTCATACCACTTTCTGCACTTCACATTAAACTATGAACCAAATCGTAGTATAACTGAAACGAATGCCAGTTACGCTTATTACTATATGGTACAAAACTGCCTAGTGTTCCCAAGCTTAACATTCTAAAGAAATAAAGTATTACGACAACCGATTGGCCATATCGATCGCTTGCGGTGGTGAAAAGTAATTTGAAGGTTGTTCTCAGTAACTACTTAGATACAAAATGATGATATTCCTCAAAACATAGATTAAATCATTCGTATTGAATCTCTGAATTATTTCGCAAACTTAAAAAACTTCCAGACCTTTAGGAGCATAGTCCGTACAAACATTCATAGCACCAAAGTAGGTTTGAGGTTTGAACTATCATAAGTTCTAGGTACACACGTTAAGACATAAGTAAATAGCAGCCTCAAATTAAATAGAAAAATTTAGTCCTCTCACTTTATGCAACTGCATCCTGCACCGGAAATTTACATGATTTCCCAAGGCACCTTCCTGAGTTTGTTCTCGTTTGGCCTCAGTGTACTGTGACCATTACGATTTTCTCAAAGTCTAAATTTCTTACAATCAACTGATGAAAATGAAAAAGAGGCACAGTAGTAACAGTAGTGGCAATAACTCCACGCTTCATTTACATTTATTACTTTCAGACAAAGTCGCATGCCTAGTTAGTGTCTTCTTCCTTGTAGTTACAATTAGTGTTAAGTAATGGTATGTTCATTTTCATTTACATTATTTGTCGACCTACCAGTCTTATTTTATTCACACTCCAGTGGAAATGAACCCCTTTATAACATAACCAACCCAACCCTAAGTCTATTAAGTAAGTGCATTTTCTTTGTCATTGTGATTACCTAGATGCATGTAGCGTAACGGTAAAGCTTCATATATTTTAAGAATGATGTCATACACATGTATAAATGTATGGGAATGAATATTCTATGTTCTTATTATCAACGCTACCTAAACATTAGTACCTATAGAAGTCCCTTTCTATCCTACAACTTACAGATGACATAATTCCGCAATGGTTTCGAACAAATGTTAATGGCGGTACCAGTTTAATATTAACATCCATTCCCTAGGTCTATAGTCATCAGGAAAGAAATTCTGACAGTTATTTTGTGCACTCTACTTCTCCATTAATTATTCTTTTGGTCTGTTTTGTCATTCTTTGTTCTATCTGTATCTTCTTGATATATTTTGTTTCGTTCTGACGAATTGGGAAACAAACTTTTATTCCTAGAACTCCATCCTCATTCATCATACAATTTCCAGAAGTCTTTTGTTTCAATTTGGCCTGAGTTGGAATCAGATTCCCATTTATAGAGAAACAAGTTTTCCTTATTCTGTTGTATTAACGGGAATATTGAATAGTAAAACATACATTCGAATACTCCTTTTTACGATACATTTCTATTCAGATACGCCACGCAGTCAGTAACCATCCCATAATAAATATATGGGATATGGAAAATGGAAATGAAATTATGGAGATGTTCAAATTAAATAGCTAACCTATTAACAGAAAAACGGATGTTTTAAATATTTCTAATTTTAGATTTCTACTTTGGGCTTTTCATTACGTTACAGCAATGTTAAGAAAACTTAAATGAAAATGACATAGACAAGTATAGTATAGCCAAGTAAAGAAGTAACTAAGCATAGACCAAATGGTTGAAAAAGACTTGAACAAATTCCCGAGAGGCGTTTCGAAAGTTTAAGTTCATATGCCACCACTGCCACCTTGAATAGCCTTGATAGATAAAATATAGCATCATTAAGTCCATTACAAAAAATCGATATTCTGAAATAAAGTACTTTTTAGGGCAGTCAATATGGGTCTCCTACATATGTGGGTAGTTGGATGTGACGACAGTACTGTGAACGATGATTATATTTCAGAGCTCTGTCTAATCTGTACAGTAGATACTGCCAGCTTGATGTTATACCATGCCAATGTATACTTGTATATATCTAGCTACAAAATGATGTGTGTAGTGAAGTTAGCAAGGGAATCTTCCTCCGAAGGATTACCTCCTCGGATAGAATGATCACCATTAGTACGGAATCATCTCCTGAGCTCCGCTTAGGATTTCTGAGTATCAGCAGAACTGAATTCATCCAGCCAGACCAATTCAAATCTCATTTTTCATTCTGAGTCTCCCTATGACTTGACACACTCACCCGCACCCGTAATCAGCCAAGCTAACTCACTCAGTCACTAACTCAGCATCTCTAAATCTGCTTCCATGCCACGAATGTAATCTTCCTGAGTAAATGTATCCTCATCATCACATCGCACCACACAATGCCTACCATCCCATAACAAACTTAACAAGAAACTGAAACGGATTCAACCTTCAAGTTGTCCAGGAACAAAAAAAACCTACAAATCGATAGCCACTGGTCTGGTCCTGGCAGTGGCAGGGCACTACTTTATATTTCGACTGTAGATGCTCAAGTACCTAAAACATTCTGTAAGTATTGAATTGCTTCTTATATTATTTACAATACAACTTTACAGTAGTAGACTGAGTAGGCTCTACAAGGGATTCTCCTGTATTATTAGTAATACTTGACAGCAACTACAATTCGATCCAATCTAATTCAACTCCCCTCTTTTCCATTAAACACAGGCTCTAGGCACCATTAAAGTAACGACGTACTCTTCAATACTGTAAATACACCAGCACAGCTATATATCTGACATTAAACATCGTCCTGAACAAAGCCCAACTGGAAAGAACATCATAATATATATTTAGACATGCATCAAATCACAGCTTGAATTTTTATCGACCAGTCAGAGCCGTTTCAAAACACAACCATCTACGTGCACTCAACTCCTGGAATAATATACGTAAAACATGCATCAAATCACAGCTTGAATTTTTATCGACCAGTCAGAGCCGTTTCAAAACAGAACCATCTACGTGCACTCAACTCCTGGAATAATATACGTAATGATGATGATGTCATAAAAAAAGTAGGATAAAAATAAAACACATTGTTAGCCTTCACGTAGTAACTATTTACAATTACTGTGATTGCTCCTCATCAGCTACACATAGCATAGAAGGTAAAAAAGAAAGTCGACAAAGAACAAGTGAAAAGGAAACAGTAGAAAAGAAAGGGGTAGGTTAGTGATTCGAGGTAAGTAAATAGCTATCTTTCTATTTATAGAAAATATACCCTATACACGCAGCATATGTAAATTTTTACATTACCACAGACAAACATTTGAAGTTTGTTCATACGAAGAAGATCCAGAGAACTAGACGGGTTTTTATCTCTTCTGTTTACATTTAGGTATAGGTAAAGAAATTGAAACAGTCAGTCCTTGAATCAGTATCCCTTATACAAATAGAGTTTCTAAAATACAAGTTAGCAAGGCATATGCTCGGTAGAAGATGGGCTACATTATTAACGCAGTAAAAGGTTTAGTTAAATAAGGTACATGACTAGAAGTGCATTTATAGACAGTTAGACAGACATCCTGACTCCGAGAGTAAGATAAACCTTAAAAAGTTAACTATATACACAGCTCGTATGCCTTATAGAGTCAGAAAGCTACATTTAAAGTGCCCATTTCTCTCCTGTTTTTTCTCCCTCTGTTTTGTAGTTCTTTCTGCCCAGGGAACCTAATGGGATGGAATACATAAATAGTCTTAGACATAACAAAGCTCAAACGGAACAGAACAGTACGTAACAAAAATTTCTTGCTCACAGACGCGTAGCTGAAGCCACTTTCGTTACTATACTTATAAACTGACTTGACTTAGCTTGGACTTTACAAATATTGAGCAGAACAGACATTACTGACAAAGACACTAGAAAAGAATATACATCGCAATAACACTTACACTTGGTACCGCTACACTATTATGCAGTATGGAGAGAATCGTGGGGAAGAACGAAGGGAAAGAATAGGATAATGACGACATGAAGGGTAAAGTAAGTACAAGAACAAGTACCTAGGAGGATGGTTAGCTAAATAGCATCTATACATGGGTCCTTAAAACATTAGACTATACACTGCAGTGGTTTCCTTTTAAGATTTACAGATATAATGAAGACGAAAAACTGTAAAAACGGTGATGTTGGCTATCAAGGCCCAGCTAGCTACAACTACAGAAGATGAGGATGGCCAGGCCAAGGTTCGGTGAGCTGGAATGGATTGGATTATTGGTTAGCATCTAATCTATGTATATAAATGGTTTGTGTAATGCAAGTTTTACTGGTACGTAAAAGTTGGTGGTGTGAGTCCCTTGCCGTAAATAACGAGAATGTCTTGTCATTGTCCTGTCTCTCTCTTGTCCTAAAATAAAAGAGATAAATTCAAAGGAAAGGGAGAACATCGTCCATTACGCACTCACCAGCACAGCCAAAGAAAACTATCTTTAAGTATACCGTAGATAAGTGTCTGAACATGAACTCAAACAAAATATAGAAAATAAAAGACTCGTCTTAATTGAACTCAAGTCAAGTGGTTTCTGTAGAATAATAGATTTTTCCATCCCTGCACCTAACACAAAAGGACTCTTTTTATTTATTGCCTTCCATTTTCATTCCAACTAATTTTAGGCCATTCCTTACTCCTACACTTACTGGGTGCAAGAAATTACTGGATGTGAGCTTTGGTCATAAAACATATGGGTGTAGTATTGTAGGACATACTATATAAATGCAACAAAAGAAACTTGTGAAAGTTGCACTATTCTATTGTACTGATGACAAATTGCTCAGCATTATGTCATTTACTCGTCTTTTTCACGTCCAGCTGTTTTGTTTCTACTGAGCACAATAGCCATCGATGTACCTAGTTTTTCAGAGATTTTTAAGCAAAAAGACAACAATAATTTATTCTACACCCTTTTCTGAAATATGAACAACATTAATAAAAATATGCATGATTAATTGCTTTTGGGTAGATAACAATTATCAATTTACAGACATCATGGTGTGATGCATTTGGCTTTGTTTAGCGGATATGCAATGCATAATAAATTCTTACATCATTGTTTTTAGACAGAACTTGAGGGATGGATATGAATCTTATTTCCATAATGTTTGTCCACTTGAGATATATATAATTTAACATTTCAAACAAAGTACATACAATGTATGTATGTCAGCATGTTAATAGTATTAAAGTACATGTACATCGTTTAGGATAACATTAACAACTTTGTATGTACAAGTACGTGCAAATGTGCATTTTATCTATGGATGAACAAAAATCGGAATAATGCAAAACGAGTTCTGATGCCATTAAATTGCATTTTACCGACACTAATACACAATGCAGGTACTCCGTTACTGCGAATAAATTTTGACTTAAACGGTTAATTTAAATAAGTTAACCATTTCACTTTAGGAGCAATAGTTAATGTCACTCAAAGAATCGTCGCATACTTAAAAGTACCTCAATTAAACACACATGACATACACAAATTTATTTACCAGGATTCACAGGCGAGACGGTTAAAACTACCTGACTGACCTTGTTCTCTTGACCGCTTCAACACTTTCAGTGCCTCAAATTACGTAGTTACCAGAATAATCCAAGTGACTATCATAAGCAATTGTGTAATAAATACTAGAGATTAACATACAGACAATTAAAAGTCTTAGTACAAATTGCATTATCACATAAATTTATACATATTTTATCAATGAATTTTCATTTTCTGTTTAAAAATCACAGACTATCCTGTAACATGATAACCTGATTTATGTTCCACCATTAAATACGACAAAATCAAAACTGAATGCAGAACACAACCTTTGTCTCTAACCTAGAGGTACACTTTCTCATTTTTACTAAATTTAGTTGTAGTTACTTTACTAGAACAAGTACACAATTTCTTCCATAAAATGTCAAAATGAAGGACCAAATGAAAGAGTGAGCATTCATATTAGTACCATAGGTCCTTATTTTTACTTAGAAGATTCTTATATTATACTATATATGGCCCTACACTTGATTGGTTACATTGCTATATAACTTGCTATAACACATGTTTACGAGTATTCTCATTCAGTATTCTTGCGCCATTTCTATGCAATCCTTTTTCCGTCTCAGGCATTCAGTTCTCTCCAAAAACTAATAAACATGCAGGACATAAACTAAAGTAAGCAAGTCGTAAAAATGAAATACAGATAGAGAAACCTTTCAAAGCCATCTTTAGTGTCATGCTTACAAACGGTCGTGTTACGTAGCGACGTTTTCCAATCGAAAGGCAACACCTCATACCCTATACACAGTGATAGATCCTGTCGATTTTATTAGCAAAAAGCTTGCAACTGGGAATAGATATGTATTTAGGTATAAAGTATATACAATATAGAGAACATCCTCCTTTCCTAAAATCAAGTCACCATGCACCACACATACACATATTATGTGCCGGAGATAATACCTACTTTTTCCTCTCACTCTCACCTACAGCTTATATAGTCAGGGGAAAAAGAAATTGTGAATGTAGCAAGAGGAACTTACAAAAGGCAAGAAACAACCTTGTCCGGGATTATAGCGTTATTCTTCTGGACTGACGTCTTCTCGTTTGGTTCCTTTATTTCATTCCGTTATGACCCCAAATTCAATGGCAATACAATACAATCAAAATGTCTTTCGTTTCTCCTTGCCATTTTTACCAGTTCATGGCGAAAATACATTTGCTTGCTACTGAACTTATATGGATAAAGTGACAAAGAAAACGTTGAATGATACAAAAAGAAGGATATACTTGATATACTGTGATACTTATTCAATATTTCTGTCAATAGTTCTCAGTACGTCTTTACATTTACACAATGGCGATATTTAGCTATACAACAGACACACTGAGATTTTTGCTGCTGCCTAAATAGCAGAAATAAATATTTACGTACACAACTCAAAATGCAATCAGTTTAATAAAAGTAAATGAGTATACAAAATACTGTATATTATACAGTACGATACGAGTACAATGTACATACGTTTAAAAAACTTATTTGTATTCAGGCCACAAAGTATGTTGAACAAAAACTCCAGTGTTTCGCCATATCTCTACCACTACCATTTCTCATCATTAAATTATATAATTTGTGAACAGTAGTGTCTAGAACTAAACTAAATGAAAAAACTTATAATTGAAATTTTTCTTTGTCAGTCCCAGGACAAAACTGCAACGATGCTATCCTCAAATATAAAATAATTCTTGGCGAAATCCTACAAAAGCAAAAAGTGAAACTACGGAGCACGAGCACACACAGTAACACTAAGAAGACATATTTACGAAAGGGAAAAGAAAGCAAAAATGACAAAAAATACCAAAACATGCTATACAATGCTTTCAGAACGAAAGTCATGCCAAATGAAGCTAAAGTATCTTTCTTGCTTCAATTCGTTAAGCTACATTACCTTTTACCTAGAGTTGCTTTCATTTCTTTTGTGCTCAACGTAAAATATATTTTTGTCAAATGACTTTTGTAATGGTGAATATGAATATTTCATACTATTTTTCACAATGCAACATGATTTCGGCTGATCGCATGTCCCAGCATTACGTTATATAAATCATGGGCGATACCAAAATGGCAACGATTGAATTGCTGAAAATAAAAATTTCAACAAACGACTGCTATTATAAGGATTCTTTTCTTTACAAAAATGCTCACACGGAAAATAAAAATCGTTAGAATATAAGTAGATAAAGTCGGATAGTATCAGGAAGGAATCTTTGGCGTGGCTTTTCTACTTTCAGTTTCATCTTTAACAGAGTGAAAAAGCAGAACAACTTGGCACGACAAATATAAAAATAGCAGAGCATACTTTAGAGCTGCTTGCCTGACTATTATCGCCAACTTATGCAAAACTAAATCATAAGAATAAATACACCACAACTATCACAATGAAATTCTGTCAAAAATTCTGACTTGATCTAAAAAAAAATATGTATCATAACTCAGTTTGCTTGTGTGCATTAAATGAGGCTTATACATGGCTACTGATAAAGTGTGAATGCATTGCATACAACAACTACTAAGTTCTGTTTCTGTCCATGGTTAAGGATTGTAAGACATATATACCTAGAGCGTACCTAGATATAGATAAGATTGTTAGGAGACTTTCAAAAGCTTTATGAGCGGAACGACAATGAAAATGCTACGAGAACGGGCAGCAAACTAAATTATTACATACATGCATTTCACTGCAATGCACTACTAATATAATTTTTCAGTAACTTAAGGTCGTTAGTCGTAAGCAGTACATTTATTTACAAGTAACTATTAAGCTACATTATTATGTACATACATATTCACAAGTATGAGCAATTCAATAAAAAAACGTTAATGTAGGTAAAGTGCAATAAATACGAAAAACTTTCTTGGTAAATTCTGTAAGCTTATCTACAACAACCTTCCACAGCGTGTGAACTGCATATCTCTGTATACTAAAAATTAAAATGCTATTGTTCTTACAACAACTTTGCAACAGAGCCAAATATTTATTTTTACAAATGCTAAATGCTACTCAAACTACATCATGCAGAAGGTTTTGTCCACCCGTAAAGAGCATATGTACTTTTTCTAAACATTTCCAATCGTTACCTATTACATGAATGTAAATATGTTGTGTTCTAAAATAAAGTAAACCAAACCGAACAAAGTCAACATCACCACTTGAACATTGAACATGAGCTATAGGCCGGTACATAAAACAATAATATTATGTTCTAAATACCTACTAAACTTAGTTAACCTTTTAACAAATAGATAAAAACACTAGGCTCACTGATATGCAAAAAAAATACATCCAAACTTCCAACCAATGTAAACGCCAAAATATAAATATAGAACCACGAGAGAGTCCAAAAGTTCAATAGAATGCTAAACAAACAATATATCTTGAGCATCATATTCTATGCAAGTTCCTATCTCTATCTATAGTACATAAAATACAGATATATACGATCAATCAATTTGGTGTTTAGTATAGCAGCAGCATCATCATTTACGCGAGCCAATTTTTATTTTTAGTAATGATAATAAATTGTGACCTCAATTTACATAGGTCAGCATATGCTTAGTATAGTTGCATCTTGCATCGATGCAACTTGAGGAAAGTGAATAGATTCAACTGATATAGTATCAGGAGAGTTTGGGAAAAATGCACTCAATGCAATGCATTGTGTAGCATCATATTTAATGGTGGGGAACCAGAGGAAAATGCTGGAGAGTGGAGAGTAATAAAATAAAAAAGCTTTTATATCACCTACTAATTAAATAAATTTCAACGCGACAAACTTCACAGCACATGCAGCAAGTGCAACGAGTGGCACAATGCAACGGATAAAACTTTACACTTCGATTATATTTACACTGGGACACATGGGAAATGAGAAAAGTGCTCTGCCACTTCAGACTTTTCCAAAGCTTGGCTTAGCGTACTGACAGTAAAGGAAGGAGAGCTGACAATAATTCCCAGTTCCCTATAGGCTACATAGTACAAGTATTTCCTACAAAGGTTTCCGTCTCATCCTGAACAAGAAGGGGATGTTGCACATTTAGTAACGTGCTTGTGCATTTACTATCTGCATTGCATCTGCCTCACAATCTCTACAGATAGAATTTTCCCCAACCTTAATTCAAATAAGGACAAGCAGCAGAGAGTTTTTAAAAAGCAACCCAAAGACTACTGCCACAACTTGAGATTAATTATTTCCTAGGGTAAGCTTAAAGGACTTACATCAGATGGAAAGATGAAACTCGTTGGGCCTTCATAGATTACTTTGGGTACGCGTACTCCTTTCTCCTGTAAAATAAAAAACAATTTATTTTAGCATATTACTCAAGTGGTATTCGTTTGGTAATAATTTTAATTCTCAACTACTCCGCCTTGGCTAACCCACAGGAAACCGCTGAGAATAGACCTAGAAGGTACTTTATACTTATTAATGCCAAATTAACGATTATAGCAAGCAATCATTTATAAATCAGAGGGAAGGGAAGGCAGATGTGTTCTGACGCGTGAAATGCATCTCCGAAGGTTGATTAACTACTGCATATAAAATAAGCATTGACACCCCATTACTTAATTGACGTGTTTAATTCGGATTTATTATGGCCACATGATCAGTTGTAATTCGTAATTATTCTTATGAATTCATCCTGAGCACGGCCTTCAACTCAAGTAAAAAAGTAATAATTTATTACACTACCATACTCTACACAAAGTTCAAGCAAATAATGCAGAAAATGGTATTAATTATGTGAACAATCTTTTTCCTGAAGTAAAAATGAGGAATAAGCTGACGGAGTAAGATTTACCGATTGATTTTTGCAACTAAATGCAATGGGGATTGTGTCTTGTGTCTATTATATAATTATAATAATAAACATATACTTTTATAATAAACATATATACTTAAATTCGACTTTACATGTCACATCAGTCATTACGTTATGTGATTAGGTGTATTCGTTGGTCATACTAAAAACTAAAACGCAAATTTTAATTTAGTATGACAATTGATACATGTCTTCATGTCAAGATATCTGAAAATGGTTGAAAGTTGTCAGAGAGCATTTTTCTTCAAAAGCTTTGTGGCTTTTCCAGTTGTGACTGACGGACTGAACGTTATTTGAAATCATATGTAATTGACTACTAATGCATTTAATGCAATACTGTAAGCTGTAGTGGGGTTTTACAAAATGCATACAGTTGCAGTTGCAACCGTTAAGGGTTGGGTAACACGAGACATGTATATTTTTTATAAGGCTTGGTTTTAAAAGAGACAAAACACTGACCCCCACCGGTTGCACAGCTGCACGGTTGCAATTGTATGCATTTTGTAAAAACCCAGCTGTAGTTGTACCAGTTGTAGTCATAGGCCATTATAGCATAAAATGGGCATAGGTCCAATTCAAATGTCTAAAAGGTGCATTTAAATTGTCCAAAACAAAATAAAAACTATCTTTTCTTATTTGTACGTAGATGAGCAATTTGATACGGACAATTTTTTGTTAAAATTTAATATTGCACTATGGACAATCTGAATTGGACTTAAGATGTATGGCTTTGGTTACCCATCATGCAGTGCTAAATATTGATGAAGTGCATTTTGCAATATCGTTGGTTAGTTAGGATATCAAATTGTACATATACTAAACGCATATCCATTCCAGTTTCCAACTACTTCTGCATATATAACATTTAATATAATATTATACACATGTACAAACAAAGTAAGATTTAGACGTTATCTAAATCTAATGTTAGCTATTACTCATGTAACGTCAATTAGAATTCGTTACATTTAGTTCGCACATGTCACTTGTCAGTGTTACATACCTAAGCTCACTAAACTTGACATACATCTGTATACTCTGTAATCTGTAATATATACAGTCGAGTCCATGTCCATAGTCATATAAAACAACATACAGCTTTACGTTTCATTTACGTTAATAACATTTTTACGTGGGTGCAACAATGTTATTAAACGAAGTAAATGGATAAGTCATAAAAACACAAATGATAGTGGCTAGCCATGGCCAGTAGGCTTCCACTAGAACCGAATAAAGCAGAAAAGCACTTCGTAACAAAATTAACACTCTACCTTTCTTAAATACTAAATTCGAATATTTCTTCAATCCCAATCTTAAGCAAGACACTAAAACATAATCGTGTCACAAATTACAAATCTGAAAAGGATCTACCTAATTATCTGACTCCTACAATAGTACCAATTGAACTGGAACATATATTATGTAGACGTTACATATTAGGTACATGCATATTAAATACCATATTATTGTTATTCCCGTAATTTTTATACCGCGTTGACTGCAAATGACTAGAATGACGGCTTTATAGTATCCTAGCGCACTTACTGCTATCAATTAATATACCTTACCCAGAAATGCAATTTTTACGCAACAGTTCTTTTCTAAGGCTATAAAAGCGTCAAGTTACAAAAAACTTAATTTTACAACTTTCGTGCAAGGTAAAAACAAATGAGACATTTAACAACCGAGACACATCTCTGCAGATAATTCTACTGACATAAAAATGAGAATAATACTACATTCATATGTAAGCCAAAGGGATGGGCTCAGATAAGCAAAGTTGACGTGGGAAAACACATTTCATTTTGCATTGTAAATTAATTCCATTGCCGTTTTTATTAATATACATGCAAACACTGTGTACACGTTACTTGACAATTCAAATTGCAATGTTACATTGGACAATGCTACTTGCTTTGCCCACGTCATGTCCGTTAAAACAACACTGAAAAACACAATATATGATAATAAGGTAAATAAATTATTCTGATTTTTCATTCACTGTTACCGCTTTGGCCAAAGCGACATTGGACAAAAAAAGTTAAATCATTTCCAGATTCAAATTAGCAATGATTACAAAAAAAGTAAAAACAATAATTACTATCCTAAAAGTCCACTTTCTCAGGATATTTTTATGCAAAATTGATAGCAGCGCAGCCGGATGAGCAGATGAATTCAGCGTGAATAAATTTACTAGATATATGGCAACATTACGTAATGTAATATCATCTAATTATGTGTTTATTCTCTGCGGAAAAAGCTTTCACATTCACAACGTGTGGAATCTCATAAGCATAAAAAAATATCTGGAGTTGTCTGGGTTTATTTATACCAATTCCGAGTAGATTTCTACAGTAGAATGTCACAGGAAAATAGATGACTAATGGAAACAGGAATTGGAAGTCTAATAGTGCCGAAAAGAAAAACATAAAAGGTTATCTATGATGTGCGATTCACAAAACTCAAAATGATTCCGGGAAAACTGTCCAAGTGCATAATCACGCTGGGCTGTGAGCTTATGAGTTATGGGCTATAATAGCAAAGTAAAATGCATTTGATTGATAATAAATATCATATATATAGAACAAAATATTCCCTTTCGTGTCGATATAATATCGATTATGGTTGTGTGGACAAGTTACCGTTCTATTCCATTCATACCAATTCTTTAGCTATACTTGTTTATGAATAAATTGCCGTGTATCTCTGTAATTTATTAAAATATTTGCCTAGTAGGTATAGTTATAACAGTTATATAAAAGTGAACGGGTATTATAATTTTAACTTGACAAAACAATAACTCCTCTTGTAATTCTTTCCAAACATTATGTACAAAAGACAAATTCAAACACAGGTATATCAGCCCAATAATAATTAGCAATCAACAACTCTGTATAACTATGATCATTATTAATGGTACCTAATAGTAGTTATACTATGAATACCATACGATAAACAAGGTATAAAATGCTCGTCATTCATTATCCATGCAGTCAAGTTATTGGGCATGAAGCTATGTAGCAAACTTCAAATGACGATGGTGCTGATGAAAAATGATTATATTTTTCAAAAGTACTTTTTACCAGTTTTCATAGTGCTACCATTTCGTTCAGAAAGTTAAAATGTATTATATAGTACAGTACAACAACAACATAACAACTTTCACGATCATGAATATTTGCAAAATATTAATGCAAACCGCAAAAAATGGAAAAGTAGCTACTATATGCTACCAAATAAAAGTGGTAGATGCTACTACTACCTTTCAAAATAACAAATCAACATTCATAATAAGTATGAATGAACATTTTGAATATATATATTTAGTTACTAGACTTATTAGACTGCATACATATTACTTGAATTTATACTATACAAACGTAGGTACCTAGAAAATCCTCCCACCGTCCCACCGATTTGGCCTAACCTAACGTTCCCTTGATTCCAAAGTTGGGAGAGACAAGAATAAGATGAAATATGGGTGTCTGGGTGCGCATTTGGTCAGTGTCATGTTAATAATACCCTTGAGTCTTGAGTTGAAATTTAAGAACATTGTGGTTAAGCACAAGTGACTTAGAGTATGGTCTTCCAAAACCATAAGTTCAAGCGAAGATTTAGCATGGCAGCGAGTGGTGTCCATTGCTTCCTCCCAAGAAGAATTATATTTTTCATCGTATTACATCCTGTAAACAAGTTAGCTATTGTTAGGCAGCTTTAAGTTTTCCTGAGCATTTCGTTAAAGATTTATATGACACAAAAGAGTAAAGAGCAAAGTTTCACTAGAAACCGGGTAGCCCTGTCGAAGATGTTAGCCTGGCAAGTAGTAAATTCCACATTGCTTGCCATTTATTCCCTTGTTCAATTTAGATTTAGTTTTGCCAAGTTTAGTATACCCAACCCAGTATACGTTGCGAAATACAATGGGCGAAAAACTAAGAAAACTACTCAAAAACTTTCGTGCTAAGTCTAAGACTGGGGCATTTGAGCCCAGAAGTGGACACAGGCCGACCGGAGACAAAAAAGAAATGATGGAAAAATTCAATTTTCGCAAGCAATAAAAATTGGAATTCCCTTCCGTCTACTTTCAGTGCTTTTTGTCTTTTAGCCATATAGGGACATTATTACGGAACGGTAATAACCCGCTACCTTTAGCAGAATAAAGAATAAACCTGCCACAGGCTGGAAAAGCACGCCAAAATTGTACTGCTTGGACTGGGTATTTTATTTATGACATCTAAATATATATCTTATACGCACGCATATATGTAGTACGCATCCTATTCTGGATATACCTTGGCAAATAAAAATATAATACAACAAAAAATTAACCCTAAACAAACATGCATACGTGAAGGTACGCTATGTTATTATAAAATATTATATATAGGTATATTATATGATAGTAAAATCTCTAAGGTAAGAAGAGGTTTTGAAGACCAATATACTTACATATATACATGCCATTCCGATATAATATTGTCAATGTAATTCAATATCGACTAGAAACAGCAGTAGTGTTTCCATCAACTTCAATTTCCGATGCCCACAAGCCGTGACTGGCAGAGAAAAGGAAATAAGTGTCTTGAATGGCCTGTCCTGTTTCTCTCTGTTCTGCAAGTGCAGTTTTACTATTCTCTCCTGAATCTGACCTTCATTCAAACTCTAAGTCAATCTGTATTGCATTGCAGGTATGCTGCTATCATTGCTCACACAATATACCTACTTTTACTTATAAATATTTATACGAAATAGAAATATTATACCATACTATGCTTACTTTTATGTATATGCCTTGTGTAGTAAATGCATACATGAAGCACGTAATATTAATAATAATGTGATGTTATAGTCTATAGTACATCTGTTGTGTGGGTAGAATGAAAAACAGAACAGAATGGCTTGACATTGTAAAACAATTAGCTAAAATAAAATCCACTTGACGATAACCCCAAGTTTTACGAGAAAGTCAAATTTAATAGACCTTCTAGCAAAACCATCATCGTCATGCTATGCAATTCCGTTTATATTCTGAATCTGAATTTCAACATAGCATGGTCGTATATAATGATGGGTCGCAATGGCAAGTGCCCTGAATTATGTAATGCAATACGAGCTTCGCCCGTCGGACTTACATATAATATAGCAAAGTAAATGCATACACGTTGTTTAAATATCCCTTTTGTGGTTAACTATAGATACAAAAGTCTACTTTCGTCATTAGTCGCTGTTTTGGGCTATTATTACGTAACCTGAGTAGAATTTATAGTTATGATATGACTCGACTCAAGCAAAGGATACTTTTGCATTACCATATTGACATATATGGCTGAAATGGTCAAACTTTAACAATGAAACGAAATTAGTATATGTAGGTACACAAGGTATGGCGGTATTAAAGGTGAAAAGTAAGAATTACAAGTCCTCAACCCAAACTTAAAGTACAAAATCACCTATTAACAGATAGGTAATCATATTTTATGATAATTTTCTACAAAGACATAAGGAAAAAATGACTTCAGCAGTTATCATAGTTATCATAAAAGACAGACTAACACTATATAGCTGTTTTTATTTGAAAAACTTTCTGTAAGGAAGGAGGCTTGGACTTGCAACAACTGCATTGACAAAAATGAGAGAACATTTACCATAAAATATACATTCTGTGATGCAAACATAAATATCAAAATAGCCAAAAATATTATTCAATTTCCCTGGAGGCATATTTTCGCGATTACATGTTATATCAATCAGCATCAATTTTTGCTCCCAATCGCTACTCAACAAGAAATTGTACATACCATACATACCAATAAGTGTGTGCTGTGTGTGGTGTGTACAAACATAATCATACATAGCAGTTGCAGCAAATAATAGACAAATGTTAGTGTACTTAATAAGAATACTATAATAATAAACCTACGATAAAAATACATTAAACACTTTTTTGCGATATAAAAACATTCACGTGTACATGTATCATTTAAAATCATAAGTAAATAATAATAATAAGCTAATTATTTATTTCGTTGTATACTTTGCATTTGCAGCCAGTAGTGTATCAGCGTATCCGAAAAAAAGGTTACGAGTTGTAAATAGTAAATGCAATTTAAGCTCTGTTACGTAATGTGCAATTGTTGCTGCAATGTCACACAAAGTGCATTTTGTATTGTTTCGTATTTCACAAGAACTCGTTGCGCTTTATAAATAACTACATTCATTACAATTATTATACTTACTACTGAATTAATCCTGCACTGCAGTACAGCAAAATAAATAATAACTGTGCTGTATTTTGTGTGACAACCTACTTAGAACCTAAGACTTTACTCATTGAAATATTTTATATATTTTACGCTGTCGGCAGACATGTTTATATGAATCATAGTTTTAATTTAATGCTAAGTTATGTTAAACTTGTCAGAAAAAACAAAGGTCGAACCACTCGAGTAACAAGAACAATAATAGAAAAATTAAAGGTTATGGTACAGGTAAATTAGACATGTGTACTCTATCTGTCACTGTCTGTCTTGCCTTATTTGATGGCACGTGATATTATGATCTACTGCAGTAATAGCATTTATAGCATCTCTGTATAAATATACCACTCGCATGAGTTAATGATGGTTTTCTAAGCTTTCCTAAGTACTTTTTCTTAACATAGATTTTATTACCGCGATAATTGTGAACGTTATCTTCTACTCGCTTTGAAAATCACGACAAAAAAAATAAAACTATGAAAATTATGATAAACAAATACAATAAATTATTTCATGAATGTATCGATCGAATAAAAAGTAATCATCACTATATATAAAATACTAAAGATAGTATATAGTTTTTAGCATTCTGAATGGGGAATGAATGAAGTCTTGGACTCTCTACGGACTCTCGTGAATTATGGGCATTATTTCTTAGTAATGCCCTTTCCTCTCTTTGAAACAATTTCTTAAAAATATCGGAAACATAATTTCGTTTTTTGTTTTTAACACAATCAAAAGAAGAGAGCAAGCAGAGAGAAATATAACTACAAAACGTCATACAATGTGTATGAGAACTATCCAATGCGTTTGTTCGTTTAATTTAATAGTTGAGCTTTAAGTGGTTATCAAACAAACGTCTATGTGTATTTTTACGATACTCACAGCTAAACAGTTCAGGCCATTCAGTCACAATCTCTGTTGCTATCTATTTTAATTCTCATTGCGAATACCAATCAAGCGTATACTTGAACCAAATCAAAGTTCGGAATAGACTTTCGGATTCAGATCGTAACCAAAATAATAATGAAATTGGGGGGGGGGAATGCAGTAAAAAGAGTTATTTGTTTACCTGTAGTAAGAATAATACATTTTTAGCTTGTTTACGGACATCTTGATAAGGGCAGTCGGCTGTGAGTCTCAGTATATTTGTCAGATACAATGCATTTGCCGGGGCAAAGTTAAGAAATCCTGATGAAGGTGGTGGAGAAACAGCCATATTATTGTTGCCACTATTGTTATTTGTAAAAGAGTCTGTATTTATCCTAGTTTCTTGACCAAAACGTTGAAAAGGCGAATTCGGTGAGGAAGAGAGTGGAGAACTCTTATAAGCACCAGGAACTAACGAATCGCTCCCAATAGACGATTTTAAATTAAAATCTAACTGTGAGAAACTTGGCAAACCAATTTCAGCCCAAAAATTCGGACCACATTCCTCAGAATTGACGGTCATTAGCTGATTCCTCCATCCTTCTTGTTGTGACGCCCGGAATAGCATTCTTATTTCTTCCTCCATTGAAAATGTATTTTCTTAAACTTTTGTAAAGTCACCTGGATTTTTTGCGATCACACCAGGACACAAAGGCTTTTTGGTAGTTATAAGCCCAATTGGTAATTTGCTAAATAAATATTCGTCAGAATAATTATCTATTGATTGGCTGTGGCTCTTTGGATTAAATAGTTTTGGCTTTGTACGAAATGATTTGCTTTTGCCAATACTGACTATAATATGATAAAACTGGTTTTCCACCAAGTTTCAATATCAATATGAAATTGCACTGTTTAAATTATTGCTATTTGGTATTGGTTTTTGTTTGATACACTAATGCATATAAAATTGAGTATTTATAATATTAATATGATTGTATTGTAACTGTATATGTCATTGATTATCACAAGTTCTTTGTTCTCTTTGTTGTTGCACCTGTTGAGCAGTGAGTGGCAGTGAGGCAATTTTGAAATTCTATGTCGCTTTTCCTGAAACAAAAATTATAGAAATAATTAATCCACCTATACAGAAATTCCTATTAAATCTCGTAACAAATTACACTAAATATTTATTGCGTAATAACTATTACATGATTGAACAACTACAACCTAAGATTCTGGTTACACAATCATACTTGACAAACTCGTAGTGCACAATGTACTAACTTTACTACATGAATACATACTACATAACTGTATGTAGCTTGGAAAAAGTAAATCACTGACCACTGATCAATCTTTTACAGTCTTATTACTTGCTCTGGATGTTTACACGCAAAAACATGTTTCATATGCTGTACACGAGTACACGGCATATAAATGGTTGTCTAAAAGTTACAATGGTCCATTAACAAATAAAAAAATATCAAACCAGCTCACTCGTAGGCACGTACTATTAATATGATTTTCTATAAATTATCTCATTGAAGGACAGTTAAATCAGTTAATAATATCATCATTGCAGCAATTAAGTGCAAAATTAAATCAAGAATCTCAGCTTTACAAGTTTTGTGGGTATTTACTTATAATACGACGATGCCTCTTGCCGTCTTTCATGTCTTATTGGTCTTTCTATCTACATAATATATCCCTTATATCTACTATGTGGTTTGAAGTTTGACTTGCGACTTTGCAACACGAGATGAGATTATTATAAGATTGTTTCGAAGGAGCAGTATACCTTCTTCTGAGATAGACTATGGAAACTGTGTACAAAATAAGACTTATATAGATTATAGAGCATTATGAGCCAACAACAAGGTGTGCCCAAGAATCTAATACAACATTCCGATTAAACTTGACAGCTCTTAAAAGTTGACCACCAGGATCAATAAGAGTCTGACCACCTAACATCGTAGTGTCAAGAGATCAATCTGCGTCATCTATTCTGGATTGGACGAGCAAGGAAATGAGATAAAAATTGCCATGATATAATATTGCTATATGCTATTCCCAATTTGCCCATTCTACCAAATTAAACTTTCAGA
The DNA here is from genome assembly GCA_019776445.1 of Tomocerus maximus. Classification (NCBI taxonomy): domain Eukaryota; kingdom Metazoa; phylum Arthropoda; class Collembola; order Entomobryomorpha; family Tomoceridae; genus Tomocerus; species Tomocerus maximus. The sequence continues at coordinate 22,158 of JABASH010002024.1, forward strand.
TATCATATCTGTACATTTACTCTATAACTTTCAATATCTGCGATTTCATTTAGTGAGATTATAACTTTTATAACAAGTTTAAGGTTCTGAATAGTAGGTAAGGTAGTTAGTTACCTTACATATGCATTAATTTACTTACAAAGTTACAAAACA
>JABASH010002025.1:0-22302 GCA_019776445.1 Tomocerus maximus
AGGTCGAGGTATATATTTACATCCAGTTCTTTGAATAGAATACTTTTCCTTCAATATATTCTGAGCTTTAGGCACAATGTGCAATACAAAATACAATTTTTACAATTAAATATGCCCTAAACATAGTATAGTGATGTAGTTTTACACGGCAGACTGTTTTTTCACAGTTTTACATGTTTAACTTTCTGCATCTGCTATGTAAATGACCTTTTACGGCTCAACGTTAAGTATTGAGCATTATGCAATGTTCAGTAAAGGCATTCAGCATCTTACAACAATAGCATTTTATTATTACGTGCTGCATCTATCTGCTATGATTAAATCTTTTATTGTACAGCTTGTAACAGCTAAGTTGTAGGTAACGCTAACAAAAATTAAAACAGTATTGGTACAATAAAATACCTGGTATTTCCGTAAAAATTACAGAACAGATTACATAATTCCCTTATTTCGTTTAGAGCATTTTGTAAGCGTCAAAATAAATATTTATTTTGTAGCCAATTTTTAAACCTTTTAGACACTACAAATTTTTTAGTGGGTTTTAATAATATTAACAATGAAATTGGTGGCATTGATTTTTAATTTTTTTTCATTTCACTGGGTGCTAAAACTACTTTCGGGGAATGAAAACAATTCAGGCTGCAGACTACTTTTTGTGTTTACTACTGCATAATATGTGGGGAGATTGTGTGTGAATGTGCTTCCATCGCATTTGCCAATATTACAAGATGCAAATATTACTAGGTATGGAAATAGGCTGCATCATGCAGAACTCTTAACTCGATCCTCTTTTGAAAATCTTGCCACGATCTGGTGATAAAACTCCCGATTCAAATTAAATTTCAGTTGACAAGTGCAATCAATGAAATTGATTTTATTTGTGTGCAATCAATAGCAAAGCCTCTCTTTCAAACTTTGTTCACGTACAAATGGTCGAGTATTGCCTGGATGTGTCTGCAGTAAAAATTCCTTGTTAAGTTGCAACAGTATAATGATGATTTTTCCATTCCTTTCTCAACAGTACGCATAATGTAGGAGTACACAGGATGCATATTATGGTGCATGGTTGACACAGGAATTGTGCAATGGTAAGCAAAGAAATTAATTCGTCTGGTCTGGCGACGATATACTGATATACTACTCTATATATTTCGCTATTAGATGAGACAGTGAGTCAACATCTAAAATTGCATATAAAAAATCCTATCCCCAAGAAAGAACGAGTGGAGCAAATAAAAGGAGGAAATGAAATGAAACGCGTAGATCGGCAACAATTGAGAAAATGAAGGATATGGACGACGAGAAAGAGAAAACAGAGAAAGGAATTACGAAGGGGAAATTGACCAGAGACTTTCTTCGATGAAATAATAGAACAGTGAAGAATGGAAGACAAAAGAACAAATCTGACAGACACAACAAAACCCCATAAGAAATTTTATTACTACCTATACGGACATTTTCAGACCAACCTAACCGATACAGTATCAGAGTGCTGACATTTTTTGTCATTCTAAGTTGAAATTATATAAAGATGAATTATTTGCAGTAGAATAAAATAATAAATTTAACTGGATAGAACCACCCTGCATTTTTAACATAAACACTGAAAATATCGAAAAAATGTGTACATTGAAGACAAAGATAATATTGTTATCATATTTCGGGATATTTCGGGGAGATGAAGTGTTTTTATACGCTGACGATGACGATCATTTTTTTAGTTCTTAAAATGTGTCATTTTAGTTTTCTCTAACCCTTATTTGATTATATATCGTTATAAATATGCAATATGACCTTACTACACTGTACTACGTATAGAAATTTATATCTCCATCACATCTTGAGCAAAGATAACATTTGAGCAAACGGCTAAAGAAAATGGCTCTTAGAAAAACAACATCTTTTATGTTCCCATGCTCATTTCGTTGAACATTGGTACCTACTTCCATTTTTAATGCCTTTGTTACGCTGTCACAAAATAAATATGAATGAGAGTGAGCACTGGAGAGTGGAGACCAGAAAAAATGAAAGCATGATTTATATTTGGGTAAGAATCAGTTATGCTGGAGTATTCTATTTATGTACGTAACTTGGCATGAAAATTGTTCAGAAGAGAAGTAATTGCAGATAATAGTTATTTCGATGAGACACTTGTCGAACTTGTGTAAGAAGTGTTCGATGAGGAGATAAGTTTCAAGTTTTGGGGTTCAAAACTCTTAACTTTCTTATAAAATAAAAATAAACAGCTTGGAAAGTATATACGGAATTTTTCTCGAGTGTGATTTTACCTATGAGCTATAGGGATTGAATGTAGATGAATTTTCTACGCAAGTGGAAGGATAAGATAGGTATAGTGATGTAAATGGATAAATGTAGGTACATCCTTCGGGTTTCCTTGAAACTGAAACGGATGTGATGTGAGTGGGTGATAGTGACTAACTCTAGTTATGACCCATGTTCTTACTTAACTACAACAGTCCATCATTCGAATGAAACAAGGAAACTGAACTTAGTCGAGGCAAGTCATGGAGAGTTAAAGCGACCAAAAGCAATCTGCTAAATGACCCCCTAGCTTTCTTGCCATTTGAACAAATTGGTCACACCACATGACTCCACTCAGGCAATCTAACTATCACTATCTAATAAAACCACATTTTGTGCAACGTTTACTTATACAGTCGACATCATAATAAATTCTCTTAGCAACTCAGAAACTGCAAATTCTGTTTTAATTTAATCGACACTTTATGTAGGTAATACGCATAGCATCAGCTCAGTAGTATGTATCACCATGTATCACACAAAACAAGTCCTCTAAGTCACAATGCATTGTAGAACCGCTGCTAAGGGATTTTGCAATTCCTTTTATTGGCTCTAAGATTTCAATAATTTAATTTATATAACATATTTACTAAAACCAGAATTACTTTTAATGTTATGATGAATTCAGAAATAATGATTGCATATGTGATATCATGTGAATAGATAATAGGTACACAAACTTCTGGCTGAACCAAGAAAATGTAATTCATACACAATTTTTTCTTTAAGCGTCCCCAATAATGTTGAAAATACTTTTCTAAAAATTCGGAAATGCAAAAGTAAGTTATCAGAAATGATTTGCATATGCAGATTTTTTGCTAATACTCTTGATGTTAGTAGATATAGATGAGCAAGAGTATATAGTTAAGTGGGGCATAAAGCAATCTGGAGGAAATTGGGGTAACCTCATTGAACCCTAACCTAACCTCACTTAGAGTAACACTTCTTGAGTCACTACTGATTGCGTTGCACAAGAGTCTACATGCTCGGATCATGTCAATAGCTATCTTCAGTTTTTTCATCTTTTGTCTATTGTGTGGCTACACTGCAGTGTTCTATGTGCAATAGTAGTGAGTAGTCATTCTCCTCTTCGTAAAGAGCAATCGAAACGAGAGTATGGCACTTGAGTCTTGAGTGGAGAGTTGGTTGAGCAAAGTGAAGTGAATTGGAGAGAGAGGAGCAATGGCAATTGTTATAATAAATTTCATAGCACGATATCTTAAGTATAGTGTATTAGATAGAATGTCATATTACTGCAACAGAAAGCCACGTTATGACCTTATGTTTGTTGTTGGCCACTATTTATGTATGCAATGTACTTTCTAAAGCATCACTATTCAACCAATGTAATGTACTGTGAATCCGAATGTACTGTTTTCACCCCAAAATGCCCAAATTCCGCTATTAGCAACAGAATCATAGCTTTTGGCTTCCTATCGCTACACAAACTACTGCCGAGTGATAGGCATTTATATATCAGTGGCAACATCCTTTCCTCCATACTAACGAAGTGCCCAAGACGGACGACTAACTTTTCTCTGCCAAACCGTGTATTTATACGAAGTAACTAACCGCAAGCTAACACAAGGACAACCAACATAATTTACAGGGCTGTCAAAAAGAACATTACTCCACTTGTCATTTTCGCCAAAAATTAATAGAAACATTAGAAATCGAAGCTTTCCCAGCGATGAAGTAGGGATAAAATGCAAAGAACAACTCTTACGCAATAATGTCACCGATAATCTGAAATGATATCCAAAACAGCAAATTTTTATGATATTTTATACTTTCTCATAGCAGAAATGGATGTACCTACACCATTTTAATTGTTCCATTTATGTGTTCATTCTCCGGATGAATGAAGCTGAAACATGTTCAGCAAAAATAACGGACGACAACCCATTAATCCTAATCCAAATTATGTGTTTTCTTTTCAGGACCCTGTATGGTAGAAGAGGAATGTGCAAGATGATGGGTTGATGGTTCAGAGCAAGATCTATTTCTCCATTGCATTACATTGTATTACATTTGGTCAGAGCCAGCATCCTCACAAATAAAACAGAAAAGGAAATAAGGAATGTGAAAGGAAATCTTATCAAAATGCTTTCTCTTCCAAGAAAACAGAAAACAAGTCGTTTCTCTTGTAATGGTTTTCACAGCTTTACGCAATCTACTGAGAGAATGAATGGAACGAAAACTAATCTAATCTTTTTAGTGTAATGCATCTGTAGACATCTTTGTTTAAGGCAAATTCTGAAAGGAGACGGACGTCGGAAATTACTAATCTGTAGAGTAGACATAGACTTCGCAAAGTCCACTAACAATGCTACAAAAGAAATCTAGAATCTTTCGCTAAATACACTGCGATATTAATTACATAGTGGCACTTAGTTCGTACATTCTATACCGAGATAGCAGATTTGGTATGCAAATTTCCACGGTCTTAAATGGAAATATGTTTTAGAATTATGTTTTAATAACTGGATGCCTTTAGTTCTCAGAATTGAGTCAAAAGTTTTTGGAGTTTCATTACAAATACACACAACTGTAAGTAATCCCACTATCCACCAAACTGTATCAGTGTATACTGCATAATAATCTGTATATAGCAATAACATCTGAAGAATATTGCATGACTTTCTTCTGGTCACTATTAATAAACAATAACCAGAAATTCAAGTTTCTACGCACTTACGTTGACTTGGACAGGGTAAATTACTCATAATTAATCATCATTATAATACACTTTCAGACTACTGTACAGGAATTGCGAAACATACGCCTATCTTTTGCTGACACTCATGTAAGGTAGACTAATACATTTTATCTTTTTGACATATTTTGTCAATGCCAGAACCAGCGTTTGTGCGCGGGCCGAGACAACAACACTTCTAGTCAAATAATGCATTTTTTCCCGTTCGCTTAACCTCATTTCGTCGGCCAGACAGATTCTATACCGTAGAATGACATTTTGTCTTATAGAGTTGCAGACAAAATTGACTAAGGTATATTAAAGAAGTGCGCATACCAAAATTATAAATTCAGACAGTTAAAAAATAGAGCGTAAAGAATAATTTTATATGATACAGGACAGAATAGACTAACTACATATTGTATTGTAGTACTAGTATGTTTGTAGTAGGTACTACTTATAGTATATGACTATATGAGCACGAACTGTACCTGTACGAATTATACTTAGTAGGTTTTAATACAATTGATATAAATGAATACAACCTTTTAGCCCATGGTGGCAGTTTTTCTAAATGTAATTCTACGATAAGGACTAAGGTATCGTAGCACTAACAGTTAACAGGCATTTGACTTAATCTACAACTGAACAAAATTCGCCGACCAAACATAGCCATCGTACAATAATGCCAAAACAAATAAATTGAGCGGCAGCTGTGACAAAGAAACAAATCTTTTGTGCGAAAACAGGCAATTAAGATTATAGCCTGTAAACGATTTTATTGCATTCTTTTGCAAATATAAGTGCTTTAGTATGAACTTGATGAAATCTTTTTTGGTAAAGCTGAATTTATATCTTGTAATATTTTTATTGAGGGTGGACAGCTAAAATGCTCGGACAATTTTTTGGAATGTTAGAGATCTACCTACCCATGCCTATTACATCAATTACATTCTGCTGATGCAGACACAAGCAATTAAAGAATCGTAGAATCAAATCCACAAGTGGTAAAGGAAAACTCTACATGACTGATTGTGAACTCGCTTGCCCTTCTGCAAAATAAATATTATGTTAATGTCCAAATGTTGCAATAATATATCACTGTAGGTATACGTGTATTACAGTTTTATAAATATAATGTGTAATATGCACTGAATGATAGTTTTCATAGCCGAATAAGATTTCAGGCGCGTCACCGCCAAAAATAGTTCATAAAATATCAAATGCTGGTACAAACCGGTCCTGTGCTCCACACGTTTTATCCACAATTCTTTCAAAGTTACAATTATGTACAAGAAGAAGTCAAATATCCGTTTGTTATTTAATTGGTTCCCATTTTACAATTGCTTTTGAAACAAATAGCAATCCCATTCATTGTAAAGAAACTACCTAGCCAATATGATGTGCATAGGAAAATTTAAAACTGTGGGTGTCATCATCAAAAAAATTATTATTTTATGTATTTTAATGGTAAGATAATCGAGCCTTTGTTTGCAAGCTTCTATAGGTTCTAAATAAAATATTTTATTTTATTCAGGGATGGAAATTCTACCAGCCAATAACTTAAAGACTCTGTAGATACAAATTCTTAACGGTTCTCCATGCAATTCTGAGTGGTAAAAATTAGCAGATTTTAAAATTATGTAGCCCTACATAACGAAATCAACTAATTGAATTGAATTTCATGCGTTTTGTGTACAGTTATGACAATTTATTATTTATTTAGTGTTTAGCGTCCTGTAATTTTATGCATTTGTGCAGAATGGAGGTCTGCAGACTGATTTTATTGGGTTGTTTCTGCCTAAGTGTGTTTGGCTGCAGTATCTACTTGTATCTATAGGATTATTACACAGACGCTGACGTAGACTGTGACTATAGATGGCCGAGAATCTACATGCGATAAAGATGTCAGAAGGAGCTTTTCTTTCCATTAATTCTCAACTTATGTACGTAGCATACTACACAATTAATGAGTTGACCACATGGGGACATGACATTGTTAGAATATAAAATGGTATAAAAATGCGACAAAAAAGGTACCTGTGAATAGCGATAACATTAATGGGGCGAAGACACTAAAACAGACATTCGATAGGTCAGGACACTGATATTTATTTACGTTGGCATTAAGCACCCACATCAATTTGTGCAGTATGCTTCAATGATCCGCTCAGATACACCTCATGCACGACTTTCATTCATTGGATATAATATAATATATACGTACTGGGCACGGGAAAAGTTGTACATAGGAGGCACATTAATAATTGACATCGTCCATTTAGTAAATTAGGTACAGTGAGGTATAGAGGACACATCACTAAATCCTTAAATACATTTTCTCTAATCCTAATAAGCATAACAGGAAAATATATATAAGTACATTCGGTCCATAAACTGTACACGAAATGTGTAATCTTTTCAGTGAATTTAGGCAAATGCTAAATATTTTAACACTTGAATACATTTGAATATTAGTGACTGTATAAAAGGAGATGTTTTCGACAGTGTTGTGACAGGGTACACGATAAATCAATTTAGACTGCCCAGAAAGGTGTGAACTAAAACAGTCGTGGACAATATTGGAGATTCTAATCAAATAAAGTAGTTTGACAATATAGATCGCTCTGTCCAGTTCATTTCTCTTTGCATTGCAGTTGACTGTCGTTGTCATGTCTCAGACTCTGTATTGTCTCGTCCTGACATTTTTTATGAGAAGAGCTCAAGTAGTAAATCCATTGTTCAGCTCAGCAGTCCTATTTAATGGTCATGCAATCTAAGGCTCGTCTCCAGGATACCCTATCAATGTAATACGAATAGATGTCCACGTTCAGCCTAACTCATAGGCCTATTCATTCCCAATCTAAGATGCCATGCACCATCTACAGATCTCTATAGTCAGCAGTAGCTCTATTAATTCGGATCTTAGCTCTGCTAAATAAATAAAAATCAAGCATGCTAGTCTGTCTCCTACTACGTCAAGACATCAAGACAGCGAGGAGATACAATAGGAAAAGTCAAGTAGGAATTTAAAAAATAGCTTAAACCACCGTGCAGAGCCACAATCCCTTACTGTTTAATTTAAAGTTCACTGCAACTGCCATAATAAAGTGTAAGTAGTAAATGACTCCTTACTGGACATTACACAAGTCAAATAAAACAACTGACTGTATTTGTACACGCTGAATAGTACTATCGACGACCAACGTGCATTTTTTCAAGTGGAAAAAACTAACAAAATTTGGAGATGCCCTAAGCACGTACCACGGCAGAGAGTAGAGATGGGATTGGAGTTATACCCTTCGGCTCGGCTTTCATATCACCATCTACGAGAAACTCCCAAATTAAATATTCAAATCAGTACTTCTTTATTTATTCCAATAAAAATCAATATTATCCTGCCGTGAGCGTCGAGACTATTGTATACCAAGTATTTAGCTACCCTTACCATAGAAAATACGTCAGAATGCAATAAGCGTGCGAAAGCACGACAATCTAATTGATATATGGAAAGATCACACAACCAAAAAAGTACATAGACTTGTCTTTTCTATGGAAATGTCAAACCACAAATGGTCATGCTTTTATTAAAATGAAATCACTAATTCCTAGAATAAATACGATGTAAAGGTAATGACAAATTTGCCAATGTACTAACTGCTTAATATTTCAGGACTGTCATTCTGAAACATAACTATTAATTACCATTGAACATTTTTCCTAGTTCAAGTACCACTTTGTGCCAATAAAAATCTCTAACTCTCACAAATCGTTCGGTTCAGTTAAACTTTGTCTCTACTCTACAATGTAAATACATCGTAGGTAAAAGGTAGCTCTTACAAAAGGCTTACAGAAGTAACTTGAGCAACTGTAGTTTCATTAAATGGGTATTGGATGATGCAACCTTAACTCACAGCATGCCAAAATTCCTCCTCCGTACTTCCTTCCTTCTAGTATTGTTTTTTTTGAATGGGCGATCGTAAGTTGAGTCTCGCTTTGCGTGGGCCTTAGCCAGCTACTCTATAACCTGACACTTCTCCCGAATTATAAGACAAATCACTGTCAAAGAAAGTGGTATCTCCTGTTCTGTCCTTGTTTATTTGATATAGTATACTTAGTATATCTAATTCCATTAATGCGCGATGAAATCTATTGTTAACTTTTTTCGGAAAAATTCTTTATGGCTGGTCGTATACACTACTGTTTTAATTTAATTGAATGCCGTCCTTTAAAAGTTCCAATTACAAAGAAAGTGTCAAGTTTCTGTCAATGCTCTCTCTTTGGTTCGCAATTTTGATTAAATAGTTCACTGAGAGACATTATGGACTGTGTGAACACAGCTCTTATATCGACCATCCATTGTAGATCCGCCATTTTACAATTATTGACAAACAAATTACCACTTATGCATTTACTATATGTAAAAGAGTTTGAAGGGATAGATGGACGAACAAATCTGATCTGCCCTTACGTTTTTTAGAGTTTGTCCATCAGTCTGTCATTAAGAACAACTATTTCCTTAAAGGTATCAGTTAAAACAGTGTGGAGTAGAATCAATAGATGTATTGGTGAGTCAGAAACTTGAGCGAAACTGTTTCATCGATACGACAGTCGAATCTCGGTAGACATTACAAAGTAAACAGTTGCCTATTCAATAGATACATAGAGCGTCATCGTCGCATCCTCGCTCATATTGTATTTCATTTAATTTCTGCTACAAGTTGTAAAAGTAACAGCGCAAAAAACGTCGAGACATAACAACCGGGTGTAGTGGCAAATCAAACATGTTGTTCATAAGATATGTATCTATAGTGCTGCACTTTACTCGAACATAATAGCACTATCCCTTAAATGCAATGTGTATCTATTGGCTATAAAGAAGCAATCAACTTTTCCTCGACCATATTAAGCATTAAGCATGTAAACTGTTCAGAAATTTAAGTCTTTTTAAATTGCATTCTAATTGATGTGTGAAGTTACCTAAAAAACTCAACTGTAGTTCAAGATTACATCTATGTAAGGAATCAAAGAGGTTGGCGATTGTTTCTAAGGTACCAACTGCGTGTGCATGAAAATCAAAGCAACCACAAATCATCTTAATATTGCAGATTAAAGAGATGCCTATTTAGTTTGCATTTCTCCCCACTACTCAACATCTCACCGCAGAAGAGAGTCAAGCAATGGCAGTTAAACTTGCCAGCTTAGAGATAGTAATAAAAAGTAATGCTTCTTTCTGGTCTGACATGACAAGACAAATCACTTTTATAACTGATAATAGCCTTCTAGCTGTCCATTTGCTAAAAAGACCAACTTCTACAATTATATATATAGAACAAACGTTTCTATGCATCATTCTACTAGTTCATTACTTAAACTCTTATGGACAGGGATCATTACCAAAAAATCAGCAGTTAATCAAGTGCCTATGAGCTTATTTAGTAGACTTTTGCACTGTGGACCAAACCAGAACGCGCGGAGATGGAGAAGTTTGTTTGAAATTCAATCCATTTTCTATTGTCGGTATAGTTAATACATGACAGTTTATCTTATCCAGTCTTCACTTCGCTAATCACCCTTTTAAAAGGATATGTCCTGATTTGACACGTAAGGAAAATGCTTGATAATATACTTGAAGATACACTTCATTATATTTATTAACTCAATATATACATTATTGTAATGGTCCAACTCTTCCAACTGATTGGGCTGGCTAGTTATGGCATTCTAAGGCAAATGGTAATGAACTTGTATCATTAGTGCAGAGACAGAGAAAAAGAGGAATGTCAGTTAACATAACGCTCTTAATTTTTTCTAGACACCTCATTAAAAACTCCCTATAAAGCCACAATATTTTATTGGTTGTGTATTAATACAAAAACATGTCCGCCAGACTTTCCTAAGTATGGGTAATAATAAAATAACAAGTATATAGTACCACTCAGGCTGTGCGTATCATTTCAGTTTGGTCCGGAGCAATCTAGCGTGTTATTGCGTGCTATCTTATCCGCGACAATAAAAAAGAAAAACAATCACAACCCACATTTTATGTACTTAGTTATTTTATTGTTATTGATAAAGTCTATTGGGGTTGTGTGGCTAATTACACACATTTCTTTCATAGGCGATACTAAACTTCATTTTTCTTTGTGTGGTCAGACGTCTTTGTGGACGAGATTTCAAGTTATCGTCAGCTTGAATATTTCTGACAAGACAATTCTTTATATCGGCTCTTTTACTTTCCCATTCCAAACTTTGCTGAGTGTGAACAAACGTGTTTTGATTTGTAAGTGCACACGTATACATCTCAAATGACAATGCAGCAATAATGAATAATTAAACGCATTTTTAAGAGTAAATCACAATGCATTGTTTAGCAAACGCGTTGATGAACATAAAATATACAGAAGGAATTGTAGGTATACCTGTAATTATGATTTTGTTAGTTAGGATTTAGGTGGAGTAAAGAGAATAAAGAATTTAGGATAGAGCAAAGTAAAAATAGCAATTAGAACGGATGATTGGTAGCCAAACACGTGTAAACTACATCGACTTAATTCCTGGTAAAGGAGTCAAATAAAAATTATAAGGCTTATTAATCTTTCCCCAGAGAAACTCGGTTGCTACTGCTCTAGGAAATGATATGGATGGGATATTATGTAATAATTATATGTAGACAGGGAGAAATAGCGAGTGAATTTGAATCTAATCGATGTTTCCAACTATAACGAAGTGGGTACTGGGGAAATACATATCTGCATAATAAGTGATGCAGTTTTGGGCTTTGCTCTTCAGCTTTACATGTAAAGCAAAGGTTTCTGAAATGAAAAGTGAGAGGTTTATGTGACGGATTGAATAAGCACACGCCTCCAGTCAACAGACAGTAATAAATGCTACACATTTCACCCTATCTTCATTCTGATTTCCATAGCCAATAATATTACTTCTATAATAATAAATATTGCCTATATCTATATACTACTGCTCTCTACATTATAGCTTTGAATCTAAACCGCATCGTGGCAACTATTCACGTTCAGAGAAAACAGAACACCAAAACCATTTCGCCGAAAACTATTTCACATTGAAATTATTTTCATTGGTATGCACATTTTATTTCCTATAGTGTACTATTGGAGGACCAAAAACAAGGGTACAGATTCCCAGATGCAACTTCGTTGCACATGTTTACGTATTTCTACCTGAGTAAATGAAGATCAACATCTTGCACGTGTCTACAGCTTCAAACTCATTAAAGTGAAAAATCGCATATATGTAGTATTCCCATTACTCTTTCATTTCCTCATTCAATAAATTCCCGTGCTTGCACTTATCTCGTTTGTCACAGATCTAGGTGTATTTATTTAAGCTTATCTTGCTTTCTTTTCATCTGGAAAGCTGCTTACATTGATAGATTTTTGAAGAACATCATTAAATAACTATTGAACATTTACAAAACGCAATGGTACTTCATTCCTTCAAAGTTCCGGGTAGAATATCTGTGCAATGTCAAATGCCATTTGATAGAAAAAGTATTAAGTGATTCTTATCAATAGTTATATGAAAAATGTTTGTCTAAACTTAGGTAGAAGATTCTATCTAATTTTGTACATCTTTGTGGGAGTTTAAGCGTTTCATGCGTAGCAATCTGGTGTATATGGAGAAAAGCAAGATGTAGTTCAGGTGTAGGGAATAGGAGTAAAAGCACTTTGTTTGTAAACATACAAAGGAAGATGCGTCAAGACAAATGTTTAATAAGCATTTGTAAGCAGTAGACATATTTAGAGAGTCAATTAAGTGTCTTGATATACTATCTGGTATATTATATGCTAAATATATGGGGAATAAGCAACATGGTTATTTTCAGGTTGCTCCACATAGATTTTCGCCGAGTAAGTGTGAGTAAGTAGAAGATAATAATAATGGAAGGAAGATAAATGTGGGTGGCCTGCCCTTCTCAACCCCTTTCAAGAGAGATTTATCTTGTCGATTAGCTTCTGTTTCGGTTTCTTTTTCTTAACTTGACTTTAAACCTATCTGACTGATCTAATCTGTGATCTCCCAAGAGAGAGAGTCAAGTCACACCAGGGCTCACTGAGTCGTTGAATGCTTTTCTTCAACGCAGAATAAATAGGCAATGTTGTTCCATTCAATTTCCTATAGGTACTTGCTATTCATACACAAGTACACCAACACGCATAATCTAATATACACAAACAAGTCGAGTCAATGCATGAAATGAATTTTTAAATGCGAGACCTGAAAAATACAAATAGCTACGCCTGCAATTTCTGTCTTCTCTTGTGTTCTACCACATTAGATATAGCTTTACTATATACTACAACGTTTATTAGAACCTATGCATAATATTTATCTTTATGTAGTACAGCATAGCACGTACAGATATCTTGTTCTGTGCAAATTATTTCTGACAGAGCAGTGTTATGCGCGTATTTTACATTGAGGAGATGTGTTTAATAGTAAAAGAGCCCTGCAATAATAATACATGGACACATTATCTACTCCACGAATAAAGTGAAGAAATTCATGCAGAGAAATAGACAAGACACACACCTTTCCTGTCTAGAGATCTTGTTTTCTATTTGATATATTGTATTGTTAAAGGTGTAGGTAGATTTTATGTGTATTTTGCTGTTATTACTGCACACACAGATATAGAGATACCATGAATATGAACAAGCATGTATAGTAATGACAAGTAATACATTAACTTATAGGCTAGTTATGAAGTACAGTAATATCTCCTGATCAAAATTATCTATGGCTACATACTACATCATAACTTTAATATTCACCGAGTGTATGAATGAATCCGTCTCAGAGTCTCATCTCTTGTCATACATACAAATCGTTTCACGATGCTTTCAGCCTACTAATAATAATTTCAATTCTGGACAGACACCAATGATGAATGCATCTAATGAAGAATCAAAGAGTCCGTTCTACGATACAATAAACACAAAGAATTTTATTGATTCGTCTCGGCATTCCATTCATACCTAAGTACCGTGCTAAATTACATTCAATCTGCATTTCGTTTAGGCACCAAGAAATACTTTTCATTTAAATACTATTAGCGTTGGTCAGTTTTTAATAATTTATTATTGACTCTGGCTGGAACTTTTACATAAATGGACTCTCAAGTAATGAAGTAATAATATTTGTTTAGCTATAAAAATAGCAGTTGTACTAATAGTGTAAGCATTTTCATCTCTCGACGTTGTAAACTGTATACAGAATTTGTCTTCGATTCAAGGAACAATTATCTACCTGCGTAAATACTAAATATGTGTTAACGTCATAAAATTGTACATTATCTTTAAAGTGCAGCACCATAAGGTAATAATATAGTTTCAGATATAGTGAATATGAAGTTTTTATAATTAAAAGGTGATGCTGAATAATTAGGCAGTTTATTTTTAAGTTATTGTTGAGCGCTATATGGATGTTGAAAGATTGTGTTATGAGGAACAGAACATGAAAAGGGAAGGCTTAGATCAACTAAAAAGGTATTCCATGAATAGTTATGTGTATTATTGTGCGCCATAAAATCGCCAATCTGCATAACTGCAATGGAAAATCGTTCTGTGTACTTTTGCATTATGTTTTTCTATTTTACGATCAATAAAACATTAAATGAGCTTTTTGTATGTTTATTTTATGACTATTTTTTATGGTGCAGTAAACTTGAGTATAATGTCCTATGCGTTGTGGTTCTGTCAAATCAGTTCATCAGTTGAGTCGGTAAAACTTCAAATCAGGTACATGTAGGCATTAAATTTGTGAATTACTTGCAAGAAACTGAACACGACAACGAGCCATCACAATTGACAGAAGTCATCTCCCTCCGGCTTTTTCGTTCTCCGCCTATCATCACCAATTACCATGAAATATTCAAATGAAACGGACAGTGGACCCATTTGCTACAGTAATAAGTCTCCCCAATCTTCAAAGGATGCAAACAATGAGAACTTTTACATGATTTGGCTATTTTTCCTACATTTCTTATAGGAACCTATTAAAAATAGGACATTACATGGAACATTAATGCATTCTTTCATCGTCGTCGGGAAACTTTTATATAAAATTCGGTGCTTTTCAATGTGATGCTTAAATATAGGAACTAGCCAAAGTCATGCTGACCATTAAATGCAACCTTCAGCTTCGATAGTTTTGTAAGGTAGGTATTAATGGAGAAACAAAGTGGGTAAGTATAATTTAAAAGTATAATTTTATTATTATGCATTTTATGCATACAACGTAAATCTTTATTGTCTGTCGTATTAGTTTTAGTGCTACTGTGTCTGCAAGCAGTATTTCTCGTTTTCCTGCCATTGAATTTTACTGCGGAGAAGATCTTAGTCCGTTTTACTACTTATGGTAGCACATTTTATAACTACTATCCTTTGTAGAAAAATTCTTTACATAACTTACAAAGTGTCTTCAGACAAGTCAACAAATTAACGATTGGAATTTCAGATTTTACACTTCAAAAAATATTCCCTCCAGATTAAGATGAATTGGATGCTAAATTGGACTGAAGACTTTCTTTAAGATGCAGAAAGATCTAGTACTACTTTTATCAATAAATCAATATGTGTATAGCGTGGGTAAGTTTCCACCGTTATAATGCATAAATAAGTCGAATTTAAGATAAATCGTATAGGTCATAAATTTGTTGGGAAAGCGTTCTGAACAATGCATATTTAAATGACATGAAAAAGATGGATACACGTGCGGAATGTACAATGTCGGAATTTCTTTCCAGCTATTCATAATACATTCCTGTCCTCTTCAATTGACATTTTCTCTGCCTGCTCTGTGCAAAAGTGCAAAGCAAAAGAATTTAGACAGGCTCCTGGTTACAGGCTATTATGGCTTGTCTCTCATAAATATTGTACGTGTTCAGTATTAAGAAAATAACCTGTACTTTTAAACAAATTCTAACCTTATTTCTAACCTCATTATTGTGCAGTCAAGGATCCTGCTATAATCGATGACAATATATTAAGTTCACGTTCCACCATCAACTTGATATTCGAATACATCAAAACTAATCTCGGCTTTCTAATCACAGCTCATTTGCTATCTTTTGGCTGCCTCAAAGTCGAATGACCTTCTAAAAGTGAAATAAGAATGCAGATCCCTATAAATATTAAGTAGTGTAATTCGGAAAACACGACCGATAGTCATCTACTATTAACAACCTATATTATAGCAATCGACTGCAGTCAACAAAAAACATAAGTTTCATGCATGCATAAATATTTGTGGGCTAATCTTATTTTCAATTATTTCTAGGTCCTCAATTTTATTTTTTACTTAGAAATGAAATGATTTACTTAATTACATAATATATATCGATATAGTACATTTATATAGATAACTTTAGTGCTTACATAATTTCTGCGTCAATCTATATTAAGTGGAAACATTTAATTGTGAGAAACATGCAAAGTATTGAAAAAGGGAAATTCATTGATTGCGGCCATTGTATAAGACAGACTAAGAATGCTCAGACAGAAATGTAATTTATCAATTCACTCATTCATGACCAGTTTGGTTTGCAATTTTCAATGCTACTTGCATACATGAGAAATGCAACCGCTTTTATTGTTAGTGTTGCTATTAAGTCTGCGTCAGGACAGTTACCTACGAACAGATTTCTACGAACAAAATGAAGCGGTCTAAATGAATAGGATAGTCAAGTCGACTGTAGTTAGAATATAATGGTGACATAAATCATCCATTTGCAATGATCGTCTTGCCAAGACAATAACGCAGTACATGGGCGCTTTCATAGCCCCGCTTGCTTTTAATGTGACAATTTACGGTTTCAAAGAATGGAAGGAGCAGACATCTTACTTGACTTCGTAAGTGGATGATGTAAAATCTTTTTATCAAGCGACAAATGTCTGCCTGCAATCTGCAGTCACTAATTTTAAATCAGCGTATTGTTGTAACCACATAGTCACCGGCATATCTGTACCTACTATATAATAAATGATAATATCCATCTGATATACAGTTAGCGATACAAAACTTACTATGATTATCTTTCGTACTAGATCACCTTATTACACTGAGGGTATCAAGAGACGCAACTACTTAAATGGAAGTGAGTGTCTTAATTTCCACTATTTATCTTCCGCCACTTACTACCCAAATGCGATAACCTAACCAGATTCTGTATAATCTGTTGACAGTTTAATTATCTAAAAATAGTCTCAGCACCATGAAAATATTACTACTATGAAACATACTAATGAAAAGGTATTTCTGATAAACAATATTTTAATTATTTCTCGTGTTTATAATGACTTTTAGCAGTACGAAGGTTATGAAAACCAAGTAGTTATTAATTAAATAAAGCATTAGCAGACACGTGTTGAATTCCCGACAGGGTCTTCACACAATAATAGAAATAAGGTTCTCCCGTGGATATTTAGATGCACAGGGATAACTAATTAAAGCTTCAAGTGAGAGTGAATAAGTCTTTATGCCGTCTAATAGTGTTAGAGTTACCACTTTAATAAAGTTTTGTTTTAATGATGATTCTATGTTCACACAGAATAGTTGAATACATTAAAGCCGACAGTTAGTACCATTATGTATGGTTCATGTTCTTCCTCAGTGTGTTCAGGACTAAGCAGAAGAAAAACGACAAGGAACTAAAGAGAAGGAATGTGAGTGATGCATGTTTTTACTTACACTTGGTTTCATAGATCAGAAGCAGAGTCAGTATACTTATAGGCTAATAGTAATGTCAGAGAGATAATAGTACAGGAAGTTTTATGGCTCTTGGCTGCCACAGAACTGTATAGCATGCACAGGTTCAAATGCTAATAATATAGTAGGTGCCACAAACGTAAAGCATTTATATTTATGTAAGAACGAAATGTTTTGTTTCTCCGATGTGAATGTGTGTGGAGATACGTCACAATATTCAGCAGTAAAGTAGCATTTGATAGTGCTGGTCCAATAGTGCATGTAGTTTATAATCCATATGTATTGTGTGCATAGTTACTAAACTGCCGGCATTCCAAACAGAATTCTATAGAGGATTGTGTAAGATGTGCGGGAACGCATGGTACAGAAAGACAAGACATCCGCATTTTAAAAGTGTCTAGTGTCCTTTTCCGCAGGGAAAAGTTTAAAGTTTGCATGGATCTTTCTTGATGTGGATGGTTTGTCGGGAGTCGTAAAGTAAGTGCGTATGTTCGGCATTTACGAAAATAAAAGTGAGGAAGCGAGAGCTACGTAAAGGATGACTTACACATGGTCGCCCCCAAAACCCAGACTTCGGGTTTAGAATGAAGTTCGATGAGCACGGGGGGCATGCACACGAGCAGGATGAGAAGATCTGCGAGACTGAGATTGACGAGGAAGATGTTCGTGGAGCTGCGGAGATCTTTGTTGCGCCAGACCACGATGGGGACGAGGACGTTGCCGACGATCCCGAAGAGGAGGATGATCCCGCAAAGAAGTGTGGACGTCGTCCGAATGTAGTACGGGAAGTTCGGACCCGCCACCCCCGAGGTTTCGTTCAGAAACAAAGTGTCGTCGTCCACGCCGTCCCCGCCTGGAATAATACTGCTCGTTCCGTTCAGAAGGTAATCTGAAGTCGGGTGACTGGTTAATGGGTCCAAGTTACCCGGACTGTTGGCCACTCCGTCCGAGCTTCCGCCCAGGTTCATGATTTGCATACTCTTTTTCAAATGGTCGTTTCCCCAACGGACAAAGTCACTAAATAACTCTTCCGAGGCGAGTGGCAGCGGAGCTTGCTTCTTACCCGGGTGGCTCAGACTCCAGTTCGTTATGTTGATGTTCCAACTTTCGGGCACATTCAGAGCCTTGCTCTCCTCCACACTCAAGTCGTAGTCAAAGTCGTCCAGTTTGGAATGTGACTTGGATGATGTGGAACTCGCTGTGGTTCCTGAAAATGGAATCAATCTTGAAAGTTCATCCATACTTTACTTTATGGTCCCCAACGAATCTCTTCTGTCCTCCCTCCAATCACTAAACACAAAATTCCCACCTTTAATTCATCATTTCACAAATAAATTCATTTTGCAAAGTGCGTCTTATATACAGAGAGGTTTCTTAACAAGGTGCCATTATTACAACTTTCTTATCTTCTTCGTTCAATTCTTATTGAAATCTCAGTTCCTTGTAAAACTTGCTAAAAAACCTCTTTGCGGTATTATGCTGCTATTTGTATTAAAGAATTTAAAAGCTTCAACTTTTAACTTTACCCATAATACTTTTTGTTTAACTCTATGGGTATAAATGTAATACTTTCAATTTCCAACCAAAAGCCGTTCAGAAAGTTCACACTACTCTCTATCCTCTAAAGAATTAAACTGACCACAAGAAAAGTCGCATGAAAATAATAAGTCTAACTTTCTGACCTACAAAATATTTCTTCAGTGAGCACAGCTTAGTCTCTTGCCAAAAATTGAGATAAATTTTTTTAATGTGACATCCAGTGTAGTAATGTCAACACTGGTATTTCCCCTGAAATTATTTCGGCTATGATTTGTATTACCATCCAATATACTACCTTTTGATTAATTTTTAACATAGTTACTTCACGCACTTATAGTAATTGTATTACTATATAAAATTTAGGTATAGAATTTGGGTATAATAAATGGTTTGAATGGAATTTTAACATGTAATCTGGTGTCACATCTGCAGATTACAACTGCGGATTTATTTCTGCAGAGAATTTTACAATCACAAATCAATATTTCTGTGAAAACGTATCAGTAATTTTTAGAAAATATCCACACTTATAGGTCTACCCAATTCTAAAACTCTGCTCCCTGCTGAGAACTTTCTTGTCGCAACCATTTTAGTAAGACGAAAAAGAGTTTGGTTCAGGAAAATCAAGGAACAAAGCTTCTAGAGCGATAAAAAGCATTCACGGAGATTTATCGCGTTTAGAAATAATATTAGTATGCATTCTGTCTATGTACTGCCACTCTATTTTTTATGAAAACATCAAAAAATCTAGTATATTATGCTACGTCTACATTTATGTACATTATTATGCATCTGCATAACAGCTTTGGCGTATTATTATGTATTACTTACTACCAGTACAGCAAGTAGCTTTCATTTCTCTTTGGGTAAACAGTTTTGTTTGTAAAAGTAGATGTTCTGTCTGTGTATCTAGTAGTAGGTGTAACTTGGAAGGAACTCTTTTCTTGACTTGATAGACCGAGTACACACAACTCCAAGTAAACCTCCTACTAGATGTCTAGCCATGAATTCAGCACGGCTCCAAACGTCAAACAAGTGGAGATCCGACTTCCAACTTTTATTTGAAATGACACAAAATCATTTTAAAATAAAAAATATATACCAAGTAAATAAATACTGAATATATGCTCATGTACATTTTAATTCATGTTCAATCTAAATTTAAAATGACTTATCGTTTTTATGGGGCTTTAACATTTTTTGGTAATATTTTGATTTTTTAAATTGCGCTGTACAAAAGTTATTTTAATCTTTCGGATGCGTGTTTTGAGAATATTGGGAGAGCGGAGTTGACTAAATTATTTATTTCAGTGGCACACTGAGATTTGTAACTTACGTAGTAAGAAGAACTTGTAGAATAGTTTATCAGAGAGTGATTCAAAGGAACTTTTCTACTTAGAGCTTCAAGTAGTTAAGGAAATATCCCACATAGTATTTCATTTTTGCCCATGCAGTTTCCCTGCACCATGAGCCAAAAAACAGAATAAATCTCTTGCAATCGAGAAGATATTACTTGGTTCTCCTGCACTGCTGCAGCTGCATAGGTACAGACGTCCTAACCCAAAGGTCTGCATTTACATGGTACATCTGACAGCTAGTACTCATTCTCCGACCGAGTCTTCTGACTCCCAACCATAAAACTACTACACACAAACATTTCCACATAAAAAGTAAAAACCATTTGGCATTGTGAATTATGGGGAATTGGAATAAAAGTTATGGGCTTCTTGAGAAATTTGAAGGACATGCTAATACTTAAAACCTATAAGTATACATTAAATACATGATTGTACATATATTAAGGATTCGTATGTTCCATATTACAACCTACGTAGGTAAACATTGTAAATTATTTTCGAAAAGATGTGGTAATTACCTAGAATTTAATTTAGGTTATATTACCAAACAGTAACTGTATTTATTGGAATTGCCAAGCAAAAATAGAAATGTCTTTCAGCTGCAACTCCTTCACAGAATTTGTCCTTTTGTTTCCATACGCTTACAACTTCTAATCAACATTAATAATGATGATATTTAAAATTTTAATTGATATATTAATAATTTATTTTACATTGATAAATACTAAATAGCGATTCAATTGAAAAATTTTAATTACCAACCTTATTACAAGTAGATGGATGTAAAATATGGGCTTGGAAAGTTTTCAAAGAGAAAATTTTCATCTTGGTAATATTTGTCGTTAGAAATAAAATCTCTATTCCCTATCTCTGCTGACCAATCGCGATTTGGAATTGTAATTTAAAACAATCAATATTTACAATGCAACAGATAGATTTCCTACTGAAAGTGTATTACATTATTAAGATAGTGTTATGACATTCGTCTGTTACACAAATGTTATAAAGAGCATTCCTTGTTACTTATGCTAGGCTTGTAAAATAGATTAAAAGAACAAATACAGACTGTACTAACATAATATTATGCTTACATGCATATTTGCATTTGCTATTTATAATAATAAACCGCGTCATTATCTAATCTCTCATTTACAGATTCGTGCAGAGTATTATTATGTCTGACCCAATTACATGAATGAATGTTTAAAAGCTGAGGTGAGAATAATAAAATGGCATAAAGACAGGCTGACAGATGCGTACGTCGATTTTGTCTGTTATTTTTGTATTATCGACAAGTAACTAATTCAGCTACCCGATACCCATAGATCAATGATCAAATCAACAGAGTCATAGCATAGTAGGTACATATTTATCTATAGACAATGGACAAATGAAAAATCCTATGACTGAAACCAGGAACACAAATTTGGAAAAATCATGCAAGTTTGTGTGTGCGACTACACTCAGAAAAATAGAATGGAAAACAGAAGAGGGAACAGATACAGCCCCTTTATAAATGGAAAACTGATTTTACAGCTCCATTTATTGGGGGGAAATTTCCATTTTGTGGAAAGGAATAGCAATTTTCCCTATATCTATGCAATTGTGCCCCCAATAAGGCAAAAGTCCCAATTCCCTGTT
>JABASH010002026.1:0-22288 GCA_019776445.1 Tomocerus maximus
AATTTATCTATTTCTATGGTGGATATTTACTTTCTGGATGTATAGTGACTTACTTAACATACTGTAGTTGTACGGATTATACATTTTATTTTTATATAAAATTATGAGCTATACTAAATCATTACATGTGCCAGTGTCTCTGTAAAAAATGATCACGTTGGAAAATATGGTGTTTATATACCGTTTGCCATTTACGAAAGTTTTTAAACAAAAATTTGAATAACAAAAAGTTTTAACTAGCCAATTAGTGTACGCTGGGTACTGTACTTATGAATATAAATTAGAAAGAACTAGAATATACTTTTAGAAAGAACTATAGAATATACTTCTGATAGTGAGCTCTAAGATAGTTATCAAGTTTAGGTGTGTCGCCTATTGATTTGCTAAATAAAATAGTATGATGAAAATATTTTTGTGTATGAACTTGTGTCAGTAACAGATCTCTAAACTCTAAATTACGATATAAGTTAAAGTGTAATTGCTAATATTGATATAGGATACTTTATGCAACGTAAAGTATATACTTTGGTACAATAACAGTCCCGAAGTGATCTTGTAGCGTAAATAAAATAAATAAAAATAAATTCCTCGTAGTTACTATGCAAATCTACTACGTAGTAAATTGATTGCATGTGGTGCAAATTAAAAGGAATGGTTGTACCAAATGCGATTCTAAGTAAACGTGCGCATTATGGAACCTATAACTACGTATTAAATGTATCACGAGGAAATAAATTATGCAAAGTTGGTAATATAAATAGTAAATGAGAGTAGTATAGGTTGTTAATGAGGCGAAATAGGGCTTGAGTGGAGTGGTAGAAAGAAATAGTAATACATGGAGAATTGGAGGAGATATTCTAGTAGAGGTGGTCGACAAAGTTGTTTGCGTAACCTTAAATGGTGTGTAGTGTTACATATGCTGAGAAAAAAAGATAACCAGGAAAACTGGGAGAGGGAAAAGAGAGTAATGCCCTTTTTGGAGATGAGAGACATGGAACAGAGGAGAAGAGAGGAGGATCTGACAATAATAGTCAGTTGTTTGCTTATCTCCTGCTAATACAGGAGGAACATTAGCAATTTGGATTAGAAGTTCATTTGAAAAAGCAGACAAAGCAGAATTCGGGATTAGAATCCTCGATTCAATCCACTACCAAATGAATGTCTTGACTTTCTTGCAGAATAACAGAGAGTTGAATGGATCGCAATTCAAGGGTGTTGTCAAGTGCTTCCTTTAAATGCAATCACTTCATTGCTATTTCCGAGTTTGATTTCAAACGTGCAATTAAAGTCACGCAGACACTAGAAACTAGCGTCTCTGTAATGCTAATTGTGTTAACATTGAGAGTTATAAATACAAATACATGCATCTTATCTGCAGACTCTAGAAATACCACAAACACACATCATATACTCAGCCTCTGTTGATATTGCTCTACATAGTATAACACTTCGACGACAATGTAAAATACTATCTGTCTGTGCACGCTGCAGATAACTAGGCACTTTAAACTTCGCATTTTCCGTTCTAACATCATCCAGTTGGGAATCTACAAATAATTTGCGCACTTGGAAATGTCTACGCATGGAATGGAAAGCGACAAAATGCAGAAAGGGGGTTTGAGAAATTTATAGTGATAATAGGTCAATGATCATCTAGCAAAATAATGAAGAGCAAGAAGCGTATCCTTTGCTCCATCCATTCCAGTTTGCATTTTCAGCAGAACGGGCATACATCCCTAATATATATACAAACATCCCTAATATAAATATATTATATACATAAATATCATATGCATATACCCGAGCCCACTAAGGGTTTTCCGTGAAGGTAAGCAGACGCTAATTCTACAAACATGCAAAAGATACTGTAGATATACAATCATAGCTGAGTAGCTATGAGTAGTGATGTGTAGTTATACTTAAAATAAAGTATAAATACACACAGAGATATGTGTGTATAGAAATGTAATGTATGCAAAATGCAATGGGCAGGAGGAGGATGAGAAAATAAGGCTGTGATAAAGACACAGATGTGAAAGTGTAAAGATTAATGTATTTTGAATGCAGTATAGCATAGCAGCGTGCTGAGAACAGATAAGCCACACATGTACAATACTATTTGAGTCTTTGGCGTAGCGCACATAAGGTACTTGCTAGTATTTCGTGATTTTAGTAGACTATTTCGGCTCTATGATGACTAAGAGGATGCAAACATAAATACAATAGATCTATAGTCTTCATCAGTATTATGTCTACGTGGCTATTTGCATCAGAGAAGTAGATACTAAGGTGCGTGACTAAGTTAAAAATACTATTACTTAGCTCTGTTTGTCTGCAGCAGTTGATGATATTATTATTTATATAAGCAATAAGATTTATTTATATTTAGTATAGGTAGAGCTATGAATAAATTAGTGCCTATAAGATTGAAAAGTGATGCATAAGTTATAATTTAGCTTTGAGTAGATTGAAGACAGTTCATCCGTCAGTGTAGAGCAGAGAGTGGTGGCTAAGTAGGAGATTGTACTATTTAGCTGTGTATGGCACAACAAGGAAGGAATATAATTGTATCGGGATGATGCACGATGAGGACAGGAAGAAGAGACGAAGGACAGGGAAACGCTACCTAGTTACGTTATTTAAATACTAATATATTATTATGTACTGGTGGAGGTAGTAGTACAGTACAGTGAGTACAGTCGGTACAGTATAAGTTTTATTTAGTATATATGAGTCGGAGTAGTTGCTAATGGTTCGGAGGAAAAGAAAAGACGGATGTGGAAATAGAGAGCCAGTCAGCCAGAGAGTTTCAGAAGAGATAAACAGAGAAGAGCGAGATCCCCAGTTTTGGTAACTGAAAATAGTCAAGTCAAAGAGTGTCGGGTGCAAAAAGTGTTGCTCCCTTCTGCAAAGCTATTTTTGGGCAAAGAGTACTTTTCTTAGAACTGTTGGAACCAACTTTTAGAGCCGCAATTACTTTTCGCACCTAAACTAACTTACATAGGAAAGTCAACCGTTGCTCCTCACACAATCCATGCAGGAGCGAGCAGGAGCTTTTGACTATGGAGAACTCTATCCAACTTGACTGAGTGCTACCCGGGATGTTCTTTACCATCCTCCTCTGTGTCTACCTCCTCCTAGTTACTCTCTATGTTTGCAGTGTGTCTGGAAGACAACACCAAGAACAAGGAGGAGAGGTACGCTCTAATATTTATCCTCACTCTCTATACACTCTATAGTATATCTTATAGATCTTGTCTTCTTTGACATATTATGCATCCACGTCCACGACATATTATTATCCACTAATAATGTCTATACTGACTGAATAGCCATATAGAATTCAGCTTTCTCAGTCTCACAAGGAACAAATTGCATATATGTAGGCAGACATAGAGATTCAATATTTGAATATGCATTTGTTTATTGTAATGATGTAGCAGAGGTAGTATCTGTAGTAGGAAGTGAGCATGTTTATATATAGTTAGAGATGCAACTCTTCTGGCTGTAAATAGTAAGTCAAAGGTTCTCTCTCTCTACTTCTGACTGCCTGTGCAAGTTGTCAAGAGCTGATGAGCAGACTGCGTAGCATCTTTCTCTTGAATTTTTCGGATTCTCATCCTACAGTGGACCAAGAGTCTATAGCTCCTTTCTCACTCAGTCACACAAAACTTTATTCTTTGCCAATTTGGTCTAACTGCCACTATTATTTCCTCATCCCTATCCATGCTCAGCTAACGGATTACAAATAAATAGCTATTCTTGCTTCGCTCATTGTCTCATCTCATCTCCGGCCCACCGGGTAAAGAATATACTTCTAAATCCTACTACACACATACATACATACATACTATGTAGTATTGCTAATTCCCTGCAGACTTTCTTATCTCTGTAGCTACCTACTCTACAATAGCATAATTATATAGACATCTCTTGCAGATAAGTATAAAGTGCAACTGGCATTAGGTATAGTGGTCTTATGCTATAGAGTGAGAATGTTTAACGCTAATATAAGTAATAAGTAAGTAAGTAGTATTCCGAGTAGAATAAGGACATTGCATTGATTGGCAGTTACTTTTTTATTCCCACAAGTATCTTTTTAGTACTTGGGTTAGAATAGACTACCTTGGACGTTCTTTTGCAGCAAGTGCAGATTTAACTCGTGGATTTCATAACTCTGTTCAGTTTTCAATTCCGTTAGCATTCATTTCTTTTTTGTAATTCCGACTGTCAACGAAGCGAGAAGTATAGTTTTAGAGGAAAGTAGCTAGTAAAAGATAGCGAGACGAAAAATCAGTCGAGGCAAACGGGAGGAGTGTGAGTGGAGGAAGTTTGAGACACACAGGACAGGTAATAATTTGATTCGTTTCGTCTGAATTTAATTTACCATACACTCTGTCGGCACGTTAATAAAATATATAATAAGTAGCGTGTACTGAATTAGACTTTGTAGGCGACATAATATTATAGTAATAAGGATTGCAGCTGTTAAGGAAAAATTGGAGGAATCTCAATTGGGATTTGCTGGGCTGGGTGGGATTCGGGTGTGTTCTGTGTCTATCAGTGACTAAATAGATTTCAATGGTTATTTGGGAGAGTTCCTCGGATACTACATCACAAAACTAACTGAATATATGTGCTCTGACATATATTATCATGCACATAGTCGTATAATATTGTTAAGTAATGCAGTCGTAGTTGGCAGTTTGGGAGTCGAGGAAAAGTACAATAAACTGCAAAAGTACACTCGGCTGACTTAGTTCTCTTGTGGATGATTTCCCCGTGCTCTGAGAAGACAACTTTTATTGTGTCGTCATTTTCTCGTTTGTTGACTGTGCACTTTCGTTTAATAGAGCAAAGAGTATCTTACACACAACACAATAGAATACACAAGTCAAGAGCGAAACTTGTATGACTTGTATTATATAATAACAATGTAGTTCTATATGCACTTATTTTTAGTTATATGAGATTTATGTCCTTTTCACTGTCTGTTTGTCCGTTCCGTCCTACCAATACCATATAGTCCCAACACACACAATACTCACATCTGTCTCAAATTTCTCTCTTTTTCTGTTCATAAAGGTGAGCATGTCTCAAAGTCTCTGCATTAATGGGGTGGACGTCGGACAAGAGACGGATGCTAACAAGCTCAAACAATTGGTAAGTCTAACTTTTCTCTTTTCATCTCTTTTACTTCCAACTATCTGACAGACTTTTCAAATATGCATAAGACAAGCAACAGGTTAGCATAGCACTTGTGTAAATTAATCTAAATCGGGACCAAGAAAACAAGTTTTTCCCTGTGAAAATTATTGCCATCATTTCAAAGTCATTTTTATTGCATGTCATTCACACACAAACTTGCCTGTGTGCGTCATACAAGTTCTACTGAAAGTGGGGAAGGGATGTGTTCAAAGAACAAGCAGTTCCCCAAACAAGCAAAGGTTATTTTGAGCATTAAAATAAAAACAAATCATTCTTCTCCCACACCGAACAATAAGTCTTGATTTTGTGTAAAGTAAATGGTGCTAATTGTCGAGATTTTCCCGAAAGATACTTTTTTAATCACTTGTTTGACTATTTATAAATATTTCATCGAAAAAATTCGACATTTTTGGCAACGAGCGAAATGCAAACAAAAGTGCTAGTTTAATGGCCTAACAAACATTATTTGTTAGTGCCAGATTTACTAGTAAGCCAAAGTTGTATATTTTAGTAGAAAATGACTTTGTTTTCTATTTCTGCCATGTTATTTTTATGTTGACCAAAGCATCAAGAAAACGAAAGAGAAATTGAGTCGCATTGCTGTAGCATTCTTTTGAAAGATTAAGAAACCCAAGTATGTGCAACTGTTTTTATGTAACAGCGCACGCTTGATGAATTGCATACGACTTATGGTTTTTTGACGGAGAAAATGCATGGAAAAATATCTAGAGTGCAGAGGTTCATTGTAATTTGTTGCAATTTGATTGCTAGCAGATTTAGTATTTGCATATCTTAAGAAATTCTCGGTAGAAATTAATATTTTGAGGCAGATGCTGTGAATAGTAGTATACTAGGTTAGTTGGTATGCCAAAAATATTATTTATAAATAAAATAAAGACTAGGGGGTAATTATTTTAAGGTGTACCTATTTCTGGCAGTGACGCATTTAGCGACGATTGGAATTGGAGTGAAATGAGAAGATAATATTATGAGGAATACATCGTAAACATAATAAATATAAGTGTTAAGCACAGAAGTACCTACTTACAGATACATATATTCGCAGTCAAACACTGGATCTACTACTACGTTTACTCGCAGTGTTGGCAAATTATTGTGCTGAATCTGTTTTCGCACCGCTGTGACTGCGACACTATTTCCGAAATGATGTGTTATTATTATAGTTGAACATAGTGTGCTAATGCTAAATGAAACAAATAAGCCTTAGCAGAGATACGGAAAATAATAAAAGAAAGGGATAAGAATACATAGTAGCTTGTCTTGTAGGCATTAGCCGTACATATTATCTGTACATACATAAGTACATAGTAGAAGTAGATATTTGCTTAGGACATACCTTTAGGTTATTTATCCTTTTGGCTGTGTGATAGTATAATGGGATATACTAGAGGCAAAAGTGTTTCGGAGCCAAAAGACACCCGCCTACTCACTCACATTACACAGGATCTTTTTAGAGACCCAACTCTATAATACTATTTAGGTATGCCGAGAACTCTATTATGACTTTCCTCAGAATCTCTCTGGCCCTACTTATAATATTCGTCTAACGAACCTCTCTCGAGCTATTCAACTCTGAAGAGTGTATATAAAATATATTCATACGAGTACAACTAAAGCTCATTTCCCTCTTTCGTTTTGGCTATCTTCATTGCACAATAATATTATCTACAGTCTCACTCAGTCTCTTGTTTTTCATCCCGTTGCTTACGTTGTTTGTGTCTCTCCTCCGTTTCCCAAAAATATTGAACATCATCCTATCCGAGGTAGAAAGCAATTCCTTGTGAATATTAATTTATCTCCACTCGACACTCTTCAAATCCCTTTAGACGTTTTACGTGTGTCAATAGACCCATTTCAATGTCTGCTCTCACAATCTTACGACTTGATCAATATTATCACCAATTCTATGAGTCCTCCTGCAGTGCGTGTGCATGGTATTAGTGACCTGACCTTGTCTTGACAATTTCAGAAACTTTGTTTTATTACTTGATCCGATTTGTCCTTAACATGCCCAAAAGTAGCCTCCACAGAGAATAAATATAGAAGGACCCCGAAAATTTAATATTTGATTGAGTGAGCCAATGATATGATTTTTATTGCTTTCTCTCTTTAGTTGGATGAGTGTGTCGGGGAAGAGGAGCGTGGGATTATTCAGAATCGACTCAAGTCACTTGGTAAGAACATGAATTCTCTTGTCTTTCATTTTATGATGTGCATAAATTACCTCGTTGACTCGTGCTTATTTTACACACTCACTCACTGTTTACAGTCACACAAAGCAAATCTATACTTATTCATACTAAGAGTGTTCTACTGATCCCAGATTACACAAAAACCAATAAAATCTTGCAATCACCCAAAGAAAGCCATAACGAGTGACCTTTCAAGTTTAAAGTGAACATCCACAACTTCAAACTATTTCCATACATGCTGATTTCTCCCAAAAAAACTATTCTGTTCGTGATGAATGTGAACCCTTTGCTAATTTATTCCCTCTAGTAATATAGAAATTATATACATCACTTATATTACTGCACTGCAAAGGAAATATTGCTGTAACGTTATCTGTTGATTTTGCCTTCGTGTGGGATGTGCGGCCATTAGAAAAGAAAACAACTGAACCCAGTTCTGTCTATATATCTCTAGGACAAATATTCAATGTTAAATATCCGAGCACGATTCAGGCACACGGAATAATTATACAGAAAATATTATTGAGCTGAATATCCCCTCGTAAAGCAAGTTAAGTATACTATTAAGTGGGAGATATTTGATAGCTCATACCCAATCATGTCTTGACATTCATAATGGAAAAATTCTTGCACAGATAAATGGACTTTATATATCTTTTATATGCAAAATTATTTTGCTTATCGCCAGTTGCTTCTCCTCATACGTGGATTCCTTCGTGTTAGTCGATTAGTTTCATTCAGATGCGAGCTTTTCCATCTCCATTCATAGCGAATCAACGTGAACTGCAGTCAGAGTCGTTCAAAGTGCCATAAGTGGTCTCATTTAGACTAATGTGGAGAAAAACGTTCCTAACCTTAACCATTAGTGCTTCCCACTTGGGATATCTTCCATTTAATAAATCTCTCTCTCAGTGAATCTTTGCATTCATCCATGATGTTTGTATCCAGAATTTATAGCTACCAATTATTCCTAAAGCTCAAATCAAGCTATTGACAGATTATTATATGATTATTTACAAAGTGCTTAAACCAAATATTTGTATAATTCAGGGATAATCGTCGTTTTATTCCAATTTTGTATAATTTAACAATTAGCTCATTAGTATCTTCTACATGTACATGTTCGTCAACCAATAAAAGTAGGTAGTTTATATCACTTGGGCTGCATGTCCCTAATTGGCAAATAGCATTATGAACACCATGGACTTTTTTGGTGTTTGAAATGTAAATGGAAATGTGTCGCACGATGCCCCGCTGAGTGGACATGGAAAATAATGTTCACTCTAAACTAAAGTATACACGCTTATCCAGAATATTGTTATCTTTACGAATATGTAGATATGTAAGTAGTATTCATGGAAATTTATTTCACGTTGGCGATAAGTAGGTGACTCGGTAACTCAAACCGTGTCTGTTGTATCTACAACTGGACAGAAAGCTGTTGTCTTTGATATATTGCAATGGCTAATAGAAGAAATCTTCCATCCACAATTTTTTTCTTCTGTTTAGTTACCTATACCTACTTATTAAGTATTTGGATAAATGAATATGATTTTGGAATTCGTGTTGGATAGAATGTGAGTAGGTTGCTGTGTTAGTGTAGGTAGTTGAGTTTTATAATATTCTGTCTCATCTTCACATTGACTAGGGATAAAGAGACTTAAGGAGAGTAACCCACGTTGAGGAATATTATAAGCTTATTAATACAATTGCCTTGAGCTCTGCCATTGAAAACCTGAATGTAATGTATAACTATCTATTAACTATTGCCTATTTATTCCGATGGCTCTTTATTAGTGATAATAATAATAAACAAGCGTCCATGTACCTATTCAACTCGATAATTCCAGACAGGACAGGTTGTCTGGAGCACAGAATGCAAGATGACCATAACAATTGCCATAAAATACAAAACACTTGTCTGCAAATGTTAGAAATCAAAAACTATAACGCGAAAATTATAAACTACCCACACACACACAATCAGCTAAACAAAACGCTAATGAAAGAAACTCATTCTTGAATTAAAGCCATAAACAACTAAACTCTAATGAAATATTATTTAATGGGCCGCGGATTAAGACTGGCAGGATCGTCTCTACTGGGTGTGCATATCATTATCCACTGGCAATGAAAATATTAGAATGTATGGAACGTTTTAATTACATAAACCGGAATGAACCGTGCTATGCCCAATACAATTTCACATGCATAAATTTTGCATTACATTTTAATTATGTATGCATGAATGAAGAAAAGTGTAAATCTGACTATGCAAAATAAAAAAACAAATTAATCCACTAATTCCTAAATTTGTACTGCGCCCAAAATAACAGTTGAAACTTAATTATTTTGAAACTAGGGGCATTGAGCAGTAAATTGTTTACAAATGTTCTGGATATTATATACCCGATAGAATATATTATTTATCTTTGCTCTCTACTGTTGTGCATCCGAGTCTAGTGAATAATAAAATGAATAATAAATGATAAATAATTAAATTTGCGGAATTAAAAGATATTAAACTATTTTTTGTGGGGAAGGTGAAACAGAGTCGTGCGAAATAGTGGAAGAAGCAGAGGACGCTCCATCGGCGACAACGACTGTGACGGAAGGAACTTCCTCGGCGGATGTAGCGGGTGAGTTGATGCCCTTGATCTTAGGTCAGCTGCAAAGTTCTCTAGAGAATCTGAGTGCTTCTGGTGCTGGTGGTGGGGGTGGGGGTAGCTTTAGCCTTAAAGATACAAGTGGAGTAGTCCAAAGTGTAAACAGTAGTCGTAAGAATAGTAATAGTGTTAACGTTAAGTGCGGCGGGGAGCCGGAAGAAGAGGGCTCTAGCGAAGAGTGTCTCTTCGACTCGGGCACCGAATCAGGGGAAGACTTGGGGAACAATGGCGTCGTCGTTAAAGAAGGTAAAGACTTGGAGGCGGGTTCCCCGCTCCAGTTCTCCTCCTTCATGCAGGGGTTGAGGAATTCGCTCCAGAATTCGGCCAGAGTCGACGTCACCTCTGACGCCGCCTTTGTCCTAGAGAAACTCGGTGTTAGTGCTTTTCAAACACCTCTGTACTCGGAAGACCAAAATCCCTCGGAGGAGTTCGTGGAAGGACAGAGGTCAGAGGCGAACTTGATCCAACAGGTTGATAGTGTTCTGAGTTTGCTGCGGGATTCCCTGGTCAAAGACCCCAATTGTTTGTCTCAGAAAAGTGAGGCTAATGACCAGACAATCGACGGGAAGAAAGGGAAGGAATTGATTTCGTTGATTGACAGACTAAAGGATTCTCTGAGCAGTGGGGAAGGCACTTCTGACAAAACCCACTCGTCCCCCATACCTACAGTGGTAGGCAGAGACTCTTCGAGTTCCTCGTCGAGTGCGAGTGAAATGGCGGGGGAACCGGAGGTGTACGGTGGGTGGACAGAACCACGCCCCCCGGATTTACTCCCGCTTAACGAGACACAGCGAAGAAATTCAAATCCCTGGACGAATAATTATTACAGAGAAGAACAGAAAAATAATCTGAACACAAATGAGACAGAGAATAGTGAGCAAAGCACAGAGATTCCCTGGAAAGTGCGGGCGGCGAAAAGGAGATCTCATGCTCGATCACACACAGTCGGTGTCTCTGTCGAGGAGTTGGCAGAGGCCAGACGCTATTTGGAAGAGCAAGCTATGAGAACCGCTTTGCTGGAAGAGAAGCAAACGAATAAAGAGTTGATCGAGAAAATTGTCCCAATAATGTCTCCGCTGTCGGAATTGATTCAGCCGCTGTCTCCTCCGCCGCTGTCCGCTCCTCCCATCATGGTGTCCCCGATGAGGAAAGGAAATTGGCAGAGTGACATTCAGAAACGACTGACGAGTGTGCCCCGACCTTTTGTGAAGGGAGAGATGTACAAATACCCGCAAGTAGCTCCGTACACCACTTGTGATGATAGCAACGTGGTCCTCGGCGGCATCAAGTTGAAACCTTTTCGGACGTTCTCTCTGGACAGCCACCATGATCCTAGCATATCTCTGTTCACTCCCGAGGAAACTGTGCAGATTGCAATCCACAAAGCGGCGATAAAGAAACAAATGTCCGAGGAAGAAGACAGACGGAAAAGAAGAAATAGTTTGTCTTCCTACAATAATAATATTCAAGTCACTGTACCTCAGCCAAGAGATTTCTCTCTGGCACTTCCGAAACCCTACTCCCCGCCGCAGAATACGAGCGGGAGTGGATCTGGGTCAAGTGGGAACTCACCGAATACGAAAAGCGTGAGTTATCCCCTTCAGTCTGCTGATTCGGGATTTAATGAAGAGCAAATGTGCAGAAATGATGCCGTGGTCGTCTACGAAGCGACCCAAATGTCCCCAATTGGCAACAACAATCTGCAACAACCGCCATCTCCGAAACGTATTGAAAATGTTCAGATTTCCCTTAAGGAATTAAATTCCTCAGAGTTCCCCCAGTTACAGATTGCTATAACTCTTAATACAAATAATAATAATAATATTTCTAATAATTCAACAGAGACGTCACTTTTGAGAAATAATAATCCCAGTCAGAGTTTGAATAACAATCTGACAAATCCTCCGAGTGTAGACACGGCGGTTCAGCCCGTATTTGTAAGTCCCAACAATGGCGAGACGGTGGCCACTCCACTCCCGGCAACTAATTCGAAAATCTGTCGCTACAAAACGAAAACGGAGCGGAAGAAGAAGATGAAGAGAGCGAATACAATTGACATTCCTCACCCGCCGGGCTATCTCTTCTCAAACGACGACGACACAGGGATGGACGATGAGGAAGAGTCCGACAGAGAGAGATCCTCCTCCATTTCCAATCTCCCGTTCAAGGCAAAGACAGAAGGTGATAAGAAGTTCCTGGCTTTCCTCGAGAAAAATAATTCTATGGGTGAGATCCGCCCTGCCCGTCCTTCGTACTTGAGTGTCAACGATAAGTCCGACAAATACTGGAACAACCGGTTCTTCAATTTAAAAACGTCTTTCGAGTCCAGCAGCCAAGGCTCCAGCCCCAGCGTCTCGCCCAGTCCTCTGTCTCCTGGAAAAGCGCCTCGCTCCGTGTCCGAACTCGCCTTAACTCACGGGAGATTCGCCCACGACGTTTACTCGAAACCCGTCTGGGCCAACACCGACCCCGCCCAACTCCCTCCACAAGTCAAGAACAAACTCCACGTCTTTGAGAACAAATTGATGAGTAACAACAGCAGCAGTGACTACAGACTGCCCACCGAAGCCTGGCGCTCTCCGCCGCCGCCGTCAACTAATTCTTATCAGCAACGCCATCAGAATCCATATCAATCCGCATTCACCCGGAAGAACAACACCAATAACAGTCATCACAGAACATCTTTGAACGAACGAAAATTGTGCTTTGAAAATAAACAGTTCGATGTTGTCCAGCCCAGTTCTACTGTTCCGCAAAATGTTCAAAAACCGGTTGCAATGAAACCGAAAGGTCCTCCGCCACCTGCGATTCCAGGGAAACTGCACGAAGGAGTTCATATGGTCCATGCCACAGCCTCAGCTATGCAAGCGATGAAAAAGTCTAATTTCGTTCCACCGCCCCCGCCTCCTGCAATTCCACCTCGGACGAGTCATCCCCCGCAACACTCAAGACAAGGCACCACAGAGCAAATCGGCTTACCGTGGGCGAAAAAAGATTTTGTCGAAGCAAATCAAAAGGATGATACAAGAATTAAAATGTCAAAAGCCCTCTTTGAGCAGATACAGAAACCGGCACAACCAGCGCCGCCTACCAAACCCAAATCTATCGCCGAAGAACCACACTATTATCCGAATAGACGATCTGAATTCGAAAACTTTCAAAAATTTGGGGGTTCTGTGCAGAATATTAGTAGTTCGCAAGGTTTCACTCCCATAATTAAAACCAGGGCGCCCATGCAAACTGCACAGTCCATGGAATCGACGGAAATGGGAGGGAGACCCAAACTGGGCCTTTTTGGAGTCACCCGGAGTTTTGACGAGGCTGTGAAGCAAAAATATGAAGCAGCTCCTCAAAGAATGAATTTTAACGAGGGGGTTAGCGTGGGAAATCGTAAGGACTTTGCCCCAGTTGCCCAACAGCAGCAGAACCCTCATCATACTTACTCACAAGATTTACACCAGGCAGCTCGAGGAAACAATCCAGGGGGGAATAGTAATGTCAGTATTAGTGGTACAAATAAAGTAGAATTCCAACGCAGTG
Source organism: Tomocerus maximus (assembly GCA_019776445.1). Taxonomy (NCBI): domain Eukaryota; kingdom Metazoa; phylum Arthropoda; class Collembola; order Entomobryomorpha; family Tomoceridae; genus Tomocerus; species Tomocerus maximus. The sequence continues at coordinate 13,628 of JABASH010002026.1, forward strand.
CTGGGTCCGCATTTGTGAGACAGGTCTCGACGTCAGAGCCGCCTTCAAGACGCAATTCGGAGGACAAACCTCCGGCGGGTGAGGAGGAAACGAGTGTGAACACCTTAGTCCTCACTCCAGTGGTGTCCAAGGTCATGCGCGGCCCCACTCAGCAGAGGGCAACTGTTATGAGTAACCGAATGTCTTCGTTAAACGACGAGGCGCAGACGCCGTCCCGCCTCACGAATGCACGTTCGAATATCAGAAGTATTTTAAATCAGTATCACCCGACTGTGAGTATTTCTCCCGGAGAGGACAGTCAAGGCTCTGCCTCGGACGCTTCTCCCCCAATCGTTAAGGGGAATCTTCAGCTATCATTGCCGCCATTGGTGAAATCTCATTCGGGAGACGCCGTTCTACAATCGAACTACCGCCCTCCCACCAACTCCGCTCTCGTCCTCAAGGAGGAGGTGATGATTCAGCCTCCAGTCCTGCCTCCACCTCCGGTAATTAGAAACCCAGTCGTTGTACCCGCGAGAAAAGAACATCCCGCGATTCCCCGACAGGCCAGTTTGGCAGAGTTCCCCCGAATGTCCTCGCTCCCTTCTCAACAACTGACAATAGAAATCGAGCCTCCGACGCCTCCAACACCAAAGAGTCCTACTAAATCCGCCCAGCCACAGTTCAAACAGAACACAATGCAGCAGATACCCGCGAACACTACACAAAAGCAGAGCACTGTACAGAGAACATTTTCTGCGACGGATCCTCCGAGTCACCAACATCAACAGCAACATCTCCAGAGAACATCTTCGGGAACTAGCATCTTCAATCGTACTCAGCATCTTTTCATCTCCGCCCACGATGCCACTCCACCGCCACAAACGAAACTGCGGCCAAAGCCGCCGCCGTCCCTTCCTCGCTCCCAAGTGCTCTTCCCGAAACAATTCGAAGCCCAAATGTCGCCAGACAGCGCGGACAAGAAAAAGAGAGAGATCGAGGAGTATTTCCGACAACAAAGTCAGAGCAAGCAGAGCAAGAAACTGTCTCACGGGTCGCAGTTGAGGAAAAGTGCTTCTCACAGTAAAATCATGCACCGACAAAGATCCATTTCCGACGGGGAAGACGACGTTGACCAAATCTTTGAGAGTCTCTTTAAGGCTTCTGGTATGCAACTTCGTAGTCTCAGTAGTAAGAATTATTTCCTTATTACTCCATTTGAATGGCTTATTCAGAATCAACACTCATTCGTCTCATTTGCTCTAATCGCATCTTTATTGTCCACGACGTCCGTCTTGTCCATTTTTGTTTTCTTTCGTTCTGTTAAGCAAAATGGAGCATTATTTGCTATTATTTTCTGTCAGTTGACTAGTAAAACGCCAAATGTAATTCCGTTGCATTGCCGTTGTCTCCGTTCAAATGGATTAATCAATTGAGTGTCGCCGCCAAAAAATAATTGCCAACTCGACTACCAGTTACTACTACTTACTGTCGTTTGTCGCTAAATTTGCCCTACATTGCATTGTCACCGGTTTTATATTATTTGGACTGAAGAGTGTATTTATATTTGTCTAAGGCATGGACGTTCATCTGCAAATCTAATGCGTAGTCATTTAGTACATCCTTCTCAACATGTTCTTAAAGAAAACTTGAATTTTCTCATGGTAATTCTTGGGTTGGTTGTAGCACGTCACTAAACCATTATTTTAATAGTGAATAACTAAATCGTCAAATATAATTAGATCATAGACGCTGCTGGATTCATGCTTTCAAGAAGCAGGAATTTAGTGTACCACAACATTATAATTAATTATTATAATTATTAGAGCTTCTCAGGTTGCTTCATTCTGCTGCAGCATGGATTAGTTATCACGACTAATCTAATTTATTCAATAGCTTCATTACGCTACGTAGTCGTGTATGTATTTAGTTCTAAGTAACTATTGTTAGCAGCTTACCCCTACAAAAGAAGCCAAAGTGAAAATATGCTCGTTTGATAAGTCACTTCAATTATGCTGAAATCACATCAAAGTGTCAAAAGCCTTTGTTTTAATTCCCTTAAAAATTCTACCGTCAGTTAAACAGATTATTGCATCTAAATTGTAATTCTAAGGTTCGGTCATTCAGTTAAGATTAGAGATGCAAATGAGTTACTGTATCCTATCTCGTAAGATAGCTGGTGTATACTAGATTAATGGATAAAATACATAACTCAGCAAATGTAGCAGATGTCTGCATTAGACGACTTGGTATTGAATTCGCCTAAAAAGTGTAAATGACGTTGTATCATTGAAACAATCTAAGTAGCATTTGGGTGTGCATTAACCTTGCAAATGTCTAGTGCACAATTATATTCTGACAGAAAATATAAAATTAGACTAAAAGTTTATTTATTAAAAGTCTTATTTTTCTTGGAGCAACCAGTCATGCAAAAAAAAATTAAAAAACCATGTACAATAGGAAAAGACCTAAATTTGTTCAAAGATTGCATGTTTATGAATCATAATTGGTATGAATTGAGTTGTGCCCAGGAATATTCCCAAAAGAGTAAATATTCAATGGAAGTTTAAGGAATGTTGGTGATAGGTGGATATACTTTGGAAGATTCGGGGTTAGGGTAAAGACGGGTATAGATAGCTCTATAGTTGTGATGGTGAGTGAGTGACGATGAGTTTAAACGGAAACTGTTTCTGTTGTTTCTTGCAGTGGACTCAAAAGCTAAAAAGAGTGCAGAGGCTGTTGAATCAGTATCAATAATGTCTGCCTCCCAGACAGTCCAATGTAAGTCATCCATCCAATATAAAATAAATAAAAGCAGTTGTGCTAGTGACTTGACGAACTGCTCCACTATCTAAGTAAATAATTCTCCTTGGTTTTATTGTGTTTCCTTTTAATCTGATCTCTATCTCTCTGTGATGTGCGACTCCCACTTTCTCTATAGACTTTATATTGTATGAGAATGATCTGTCCGAATTTTATTGTGCAAGTGCAATTCTTGTACTCTCTCTGTCTCTCTCACCCATCACTACACTTACACGCACCTGCCATCTCATCCTGGATATCCATCCACACAGATCTACTTCTTCTGTGTCTTTACTGCAAGACACGACCCTCTCATCCTCGTCAATAAAACAAGTCAATATAAGACAACCACTTGAGTCGCACAAGTTGGTCATTTTTATTATTCTCTTGTCTATTGTCTTCTACTCCACTTACTGCTACTCACTATACTCACCGCATCAAAATCTATTTATAGCATTCTCGTATATTCACTGACTTCTCTATGTAGCCCTCTCCTCATACACACCTGGATTATTTATTGCTTTCTTCTACTAGTATTACCTACCTATAGTCACTATCTATAGTACTTGTAGGAGAGCATCTCTGTCTGTGACTACATACACTCATTCCCTGTGTGTCCGCATTATACATTTATTCACATACAATTTAAACTAACCACTATACATCAACATAACCAGTCACCATGTGCAATTTGATCTTTAATGAATTTCGTTTTGTTTTTTAAACAACATACGTACATACAGACTTATTTAAAAAAAACTTTGGTTAGAAACTACAATGTAGGAACATAATGTATCTCTAATTTGGTCGTTCTCGAGCAAATCTAAAATATTTCATAAAACAGTACTACAGAGGATATCACCAACTTAATTTTCTATAGCAGTATATGTAAATTCATGTAGCACACCCTTAGAGTCTTTGACGAGATAATTAGATTCATTCCTTGGGTGATTGGGATTTGTAATGGGAAGATGAAAATAGCCAGCAGAGAGAAATGATTACAAGATTTTGCAATACTAGATAGCATTTAGTGGTGTAGTTTGTGTAGTTTGTGTAGTTTGTGTGTTATGGAATGCAGCAGTAAATAAGAGATTCTATTTTGAGATGAAAGATAAGATTGGTCTTGTAAATAGTAAAGTTCCCGAGATAGATTAGACAGGGATGACAGGAAAGGGAGTAAAGAAAAGGCTTTTGTCGCTGTATCCCTATAAATAGAGTAGTTGAGTGGAATAAAAAGTCTGAGCATGAGACTTCCGAAAGCAAAGAGCAATTTCACTAAAGGCTTAATTAAGATGTGTTTCCGTTTCTGAGGTCTAACTAAGGAAACTGTTTGTTTGCATTGTCTTGTGATGATGTAGCCTCATCTATAGATCATTGTTTGTGTGCGGTTTGTGTTCCTTGTGCCTGTACCTACCTTTCCATGCACATTGTATCATTCTAGACTCTAAAATATATTATTTGTTGAGCAATATCTGGTTGTGGTGTAAGTGCAGACACATGGATGGAATAATGTTTCAAGTTTCAAATTAATAACTGTGTGCTTGTGAACGGATAAATCTCTGCTGTTTGTATATCTTGAAGTAGGTTAACAATTAAATGCTAATTTAGCACGTAGAGTGTAGTATGAATTAGTAATTAATTCCCCTGAATGCTAAATCACCCAAAGTACCCTTATTATTAGCGAATAGCAAGTAGTCGTGGTTGATGGTCTGGTCTGGTCGTACTATTTATGTATTTAGAGAAAGCTTTGCGATGTGCTTTTACAGGTCAGCAGCAGCAGAAGGTGACGTCGTCCACCGTCTCCTCATCATCTTCTACCACTGCCGTCTCTCAAAGTAGAACCTCCGTTTCTGCTACTTCTTCTAGTGCTGGTGGTGGTAAAAGTGGGGGAGGCTCCCCGTTTGCTAAATTCAAGCAAATGGATCAGCAAGCAAAGTTAGTATGACATTATGACATCATTAGTAATAATTTCTTCGAAAACATTCGTCATCTACGATACTACATTCAATCTGCTACACTCTCGATCCTAATTTACTTTTACAAAATATTCACTGACTGTTATTTTCCTTTTCTATCTCTTATCAATTTATACAATAATTGTCACAATACTTGCAAATTTACTCTATGCTCTATATATCTACTTAATTTACATGTCTTGTCTCATTATTTCATTTTTAAACTCCTAATTAATAAGTTTACCATGTTACACGTGCATTTTCCATGCATAATTAAGTCAATTTGCGTAATTCTGGTTGTTGTACGTGAACTCTCGATTTTAATGATTACTATGAGACTCGTGTTTGTTGTTGGTACACAATATTATATGATTTATGATCAAGTTGAAAAGCCTGGCTTGGCTTTACCTGTAGGCCTGTGCCCAAATTCTCTCCCCATGAAATAATAAATGAAGTGGCTAGCTGCATATACTCTCGTAGTGTACGTAATAAGTATGGCTTGTCTGTCTGCTGACCCTGAATATGACAATGAAAACCTTTAGCTGACTATTGTATTTAGCCACGGAAAGGTTTCTGCCTACTTTTGCCTACCCACTACTTTTTTGCCCTGCCCTTGTAATTAGCATTAGCAGTTAGCACCTGTCTGTCTTGTCTGTCCAAAATTTTGGGTGCGATGATGTGCAATTTTATTTATGTGGTGTCATGCTGTGCCGTGGAAAGAAAACAAACAGTATATGATAATTACAGTCATAATCAAGTCAACAATCAGCATGAGCGACAAAGAAACAGTCCATCATTTTCCTAGCCGCAGCCGCAACCATTCTTAATTTGTTCAGACTTTCTGTTTATCATTTCGCTTCAATATTTCATTCATTTACAATTATCTTCATTTCATACAGTAATTTCATTTTATGGTTTAATCCACATTTTATGAATAATTTTAAATTTATGTTCATGATTTATTCCCTATTTCACATTTACAAATGTGTAACTACACACATTAAGGGGCTTTGCAAAATTCTCTGGCCAATACCTTGCTTAGCACTTTACAACGAAATACAAAATAATACCGAAACGATTTTTAAGAATATTTTAAATTACTTTCAACATTTAATGAAATGATACAGCAACTGAAACGTCATGCAGTAAAGTTATAATTATAACATGTATTCTCCCAATAGGACAAGATATGCATTTGCAAAATACAACAGGGTAGTTAAGTAAAAGAGTACCTACATAAAAAAGCCAAGGACAATTAACTAGGAAAACGATAAAAAATCGTAATAATTTAAAATTACAATTGGGCTAGACATTTATGAATTCATTGAAACTGATGCACTGGTTAGTTACACTCAGTTGCCCTTATTCATAGTGCTAATATTCATATACTTTTTGTTAAGGCTGTCTCGACGATGCGCAAAACATAGATAACCCGCCCTTGTGGTGATTAAAGTTTTCTAAATTTTGTAAACGTTACCATATATTTGCCGAGAATCAAGTCATTTCCCAAAAAAGTCTAAATTTTTAAAAATTTGACATTTCTGAGGATGGGAGAAATGCATGAAAAATAGATGCATCTCTGTCTCTGTTTCTCATACAAATGTAGCGTCCACACCGGTTCTGTTCAATGTTTCCTTTATTTTGAGGTACTACATTTTGAAATCGGTTTACCTAAAATGGAGGTATCAAGCTAGATAATGCTGGGGAATTGGAGCTGGAAATATTTTAGAGTTTCGACCAGGCAGCCTTAATGTAAATGCCTATGATATTGCATATGTGTATGAAAAACTTCAAAAAGCCAACGCTGTACACACAACACACGAGGTTACATTGCTGGAGAAAATACTGAATGATGTGTTCGGGTTTTTTGCGTTTTTTGATATTGTCTTTGGGGTGAATTTACTCGTGCAGCCCTACTAGTGGCACAAAAGGGGCTCCTCTATTCAAATTCACGAATCAGGGATTGCAGCAAAGCGCATCTAGTGCTAAAGACGTCCTTCTGTACTGGTGCCAATGCCGGACTCGGGACTATCAGGTTATTTATTACCCTCAGCTACAACACGTTTAATTTATTTTTTTTTGTTTTTTTTTTCTTTTTGTAAGTAAACAATTTCATACACTTTTTGATTTTTGATAACTAAACAGGACTCTTCCGATTATCTGTCTCTTCAATTTTTCATAACCTTTCTCCTCGCAAACTTTCACTTTGTAAATTATTGACGCTGTTTATGGTTGACATACATTCACACACTTGGTAGGTTTATGTAGTCGGATTACCTATAGTTGTCTTTGATTAATTCACTAGCACGGTATTCTCTTGTGCACTTTTTAATGCTCTAATTAGAATATATTCCGTGTATGTATACATACACAATTTTGGTATTTGTAGTATAGTAGTACTTATCTATAGACTATTATAGTATGTCGTTTACTAGTTTCACTGTGTTTTATTATTTATTGCTCCAATTTATTATATATACGAGAGTTACTATACTTACTACATTGCGAACATTCTTTATAACGCTGTCAATCATTACAATATTTATGCGGAGGTACGCTTCTGCATGATTTCCAAGCTTTACGCTATTTTAAGATGGGCTCCTTGCTTTCTCCCTTTGTATAAAATGCTTTGCTATTCACTATTTATAAATTGACCGCATTTGCTGTAACGATAAATAAACATTTTTGCGCTTTTATTGTTGGCTTTTTTGAATGCATATATGGTCTACATTAATTATGGAATCGAACTATTGACTGTTCCATGATTGGCGAGTGTCGCTCACAAAAGGTGTAAAAATACAACAGCATCCATAATTGTATGAGTTTGGTTTGGAATAGAATTACTACCATAAACTACATACTAGCCTTATTATTGGACTAATTTAAGGAAATTTACTATTTATAATGATGTACATAAATAGTTGTTTGGTAATATATTTGTATTTTTGGAAGTGCTTCTAATTCTAAATGTTGCTGTGTACTAAAAAGGTATATATTTTGTTACTGCACCGTTCAATGTCGCTATGATATGTACTGTCGAAACGGAACAATAACGAAATGCTTTGTGTACCCTGAAAAATAAGATTGGTTTAATATGAAAATTTTCCTGAAATTTTAGAACATCAAAATAGAGAACTTCTCCAGCAGCTGGAGTGACGGACTAGCTTTCTGTGCTTTGATTCATCATTTTTATCCGGACGCTTTTGACTATGACTCTTTGGATGCAAAAAATCGGAGATACAACTTTGACCTGGCTTTCCGCATTGCTGAGTAAGTACTATTTCCTGCTTAAAATACAATTCGCAAAATGAGTTCTGCTACGTATGTCAACGGCACTAGGATTAAAACTTTATATTCATCCTAATTTTTTATTCAGTATGGGAAAATGGAAATGCGAGTATGGAGCCAGAGTCGAGTCTTAAGTGAGCTATTGCATTGTGCTCTACTTAACGCACTTATAAATATGATGAAAAGTTTTATGCTATTCTGAACAAGTTTAAGAATATTTATTTAGTGAGTAGACTATTCTGTTTCCATATGTAAAGATTGTTGCGTTACTTTACATTTATATATCACAACTAGGATTTATTATCATTGGTGGCAGTAAAAGTATTATCTAAATGCCAGAGTATAAAGTCGGCATGCCGTAAATGTTTTTTGTGTACGGCATGCCGTAAATGCCGTAAACTAACCAAAGACACCGTTTTAGCAGCTAAGTAAATGGCATGGTAGTATGGCATTTACAGCATACGGCATTTACGGCACACTCGATAATCTGTTAAATGATAACCCAGGGTTGGGGATATTGTTTTATTTACAATACACGATTTCCTTAAGTTTTTATATACAGTAGCAAATTTTTTTAAATTTTTATATACAGTAGCGAATTTCCTTAAGTTTTTATATACAGTAGCAAATTTTTTTA
>JABASH010002027.1:0-22286 GCA_019776445.1 Tomocerus maximus
AATTAGAACTGTCGTTTAAATTAAAAATTTGAAAGTACAGATAAGCAGTAGAATAGGGAAAAATGTATTTCTCGAGTATAGTAAGAGAAAGTAGATTTATCTAAGATAGGGGAGTGTAGGGAGAGGTAAGGTAAGTATTGTGGACATGTGCTGGTCTTATTTGGCGATTTGGTGGAGGAGAGAAGAGACATTGAGTTGAGTATCAATAGGAAAAACATTGAATTAAGCGTAGTGGGGCCATCAGAGTGTAATAATCATATCAAGAGAAGAAATGGGATAAGACGATGTCTCATTCTGTGAATTTGTGAAGAGAGTAAAACTGTTTTTGGAAATGAGAGTTCGATTTTGTGTTTGGCAATAAGCCAGTCTAGCCAGAGCGAGTGTCTCACCCAAGTTGCCGTGCACAATCCACGTTAGTTAGCAGTTAGTTTCTGTAGCAATGTCAGTCGAGGGCTAAGACTCCGACTTCCCTGAATATCATTTGGACGTGCGTCGCCCCATTCTTTCGTCCTCCCTATTATTAGGCTCGTTACGTTGAGGTGCTTTCTCCAGCTCCTTATTGCTTTCCCCGTCCGGTATCTTCTTTTTCTTACAGATGCATTCTCTCTGATCTCCAATGGCTTCACTTTTTCTATCCTTCCACCTATTCCTTGCATTTATTCCTGAAAGGTCAGTTACCGTACAATACACACAAAAAATATCTTTCCTGACAATATACTCTTTTTCCATTCAGACACACTTTTGTATACTAAATATAAACATTTTTCATTTAAAAAAAATGGAATGTTAATACACTCTTATATTAATTCCAACTAATATTATTCTGATTTAAATGTTATTTTTCAGTAAAAGTAGCCACTCCTATCATCGGTCAGATGTATCGAATAATATTAGCGTTTTCAGCAAGTTTTCTTATTTAAGTTGCACCATATAGCCCAACAGGGCATAAAATAACCAACATGTATGTAATACAGTTTAGTATGCATACATGAAGAATTCTCCAATTTTCAAAACGACGTCACATCTCAGACAAAATTTTTGTCAAAACACGTTAGAAGATTTTTAACATTTATCCTCAATTTTCAGAAGGATAGGGTTAATTAAACTTTCTCCTGAGCGTTTAAAGTAGAATGGGTATTCTTTTATAGGTTATATCTATTTATGTGATTATTATGTGTATTAGGTACCTCAAAAATGGCATATAGTAATGTGAGAGGTAAAATCATTAAGTATTTATTATTTAATGCTAGGAAATGAAATGCATCGTAAGGAGCGTTTTCCATGGTCATTTTTAAGCATTTTATGGAATCGATAAAGTCATGCAGCAGAATGGCAGGTACCTCGTCAAAAAGTTGTTTTTGAAAATGGGAGCAATTTTAGGTCCTGTAGGGGTTTGGTTGTAGTTGTTGAATGAAAAGTGCATTAGGTGGGATAGACACTGAGCGGTCAAAATATGTAGCGAGATGGAAATGGGATGCAGCCAAGAATGGACAGAAATGAGGGAATCCTTTGAGTCTGTGTACAGAAGCCGGAAAAACTTTCCTTTGATTTTTTGCTATATACTTGAGAGATGCAGTGCAATGCATGTTGGGTTGTATTGTCTTCCTTATGTATCTGGAGTATTCTGGAGATATTGCACTGATGCGATGTCTCCAGTTCCACCCAGTTTTTTCAGTCCAAGTTGGTTGTCTTTCTGCCCGATCTTTGTAGTACTTACAGAGCAGAAAAGTACATAACTGAGGATCACTGCACTATCAACTACAAGGATTTTCTCCGGTTTCTTTACATCCTTGGCTTCCTTCACTTTTTCTGATCTTGTAGTAGTTTTCCAGTCTCTAAGTTTCAAGTCAATGATATCCTCGCTCCCTCTACTAAGCTACTAACTGTGGACTTCCTGAATCTTCTGTTGTTCTAATACAAAGACATCTTCCAAGACATATTTAGTCTGGAATTCTCGTTTATCTCCGTACCATGTTAGACAATATACACTATCTGACTGTCTGTTATCAATTTTACATAAATTATGTAAGGTTAGTTATATAATAGTTATATAATGCAAATTAGTTTTTTTAGAAATGACTGCATTTGTTGTTGAAAGTTTATGATTTATAAACTTTTCTGAAAGGTATTAAAGAAAGCTCATGATAGGTATTTTATTTAGAGGTTACATAAGTTTATCATTAATCAAGTACCATAAAACAAATTTGTTAGCTACCTATAGGTACTACATTAAGATGAAGAAATTCTAGACGTACAAAATACGTATGACATAATTTATTGGAGTTTGAATATAAGCTATGAAATGAGGAGGTCGGGAAATGTTCATTTATTTTTTGGTTGTGACTAGTCATAAATATCGATTGATATTGTTAATTGAGATCAAGTTTTTTTGACTGGTTCAAATCACAACAGAGAGGTATGAGATGATTTTGTATTTTGCTGGGAGTAGCAGAGGAGAAAAGTGTAGGATAATATAAGGATGCTGGTCTGATTTGAGTGATTGAGTGTCTGAAATAGATAATAATATAGGAGGGTTGTATATCTTGAGACTACATTAGAGTATCAGATATTATTAGGATGCGTCTATGAACAGGAGGGAGAGGAAGAGTTAAGAATCTGTAGAAAGATTTCTCTTTTTCTTCTTATGAGCTCACGGTAGAGTTTGGTTGGTTGGTGGCTTCTTTGGTTTTTTGCTTCAAAATCCGAATGTTTACTCAGGAAAAGCTTTGAGATGAGTTCAGGGAAGAAATCTGATGGATCAGAATCATCTTCGCATCGCTTTCTACTTTTTGCCGTCTCGACTTGACTTTCTTTTAGTTTCACGGATATACAGGATCCTATGTCTATGATGGATTCCATCTATTAGGCCAGAGTCATTGTATAAGTAAATAGTATAGAGTCGTCCGCGTCGGTTGGAATGGGACAGGACGGAAACTTCCACCGCGACTGTTGATAGAGACGACATTCACAGATTGATAGATAGATAGAGATGCACTGACTTTCCTTTGGCAGCTAGAGAGAAAGAAATTGCTCTTCCCCGCTCTACCCGGGTACTACGGTATATTCACCGACGACCGACCCGTGCCGTCGCCATCGTCCTTTATCTCCTGTGTACATAGGACTTAGAGGCCCCACCGACTCCGCCAGTCGACTACATTAGGCTCATCTCATCTGATCCGACTGAGTTCACTGAGCTCAGCTCAGTCTGCTAAGCCACATACTCAGATCCCAATTCAACTACTACCTTCCTAATAATGCACAGTCATGCATATTCCCCCCTTATTTCCCTGATGCTATCCACCCTTATCTTTCCACACTTATCTCTGCCTCCGTATATTTCCTCCGCATAATTATCTTCAACTAGACTCACTTATTTGCACCTGAACAACTCACAATAACTTTTTTATTTTAAGATAAGAATCTTATGTCTGCAAAATATGTCTAGTGCAATATTCTATCTCGCACTGGAATTATATTTGGCAGAATAATCCGGATCAGGGTCATATTTTCGGATCACTGTGTGTATCGAATCATTCTGTAGGATCTATATGTATGCAGAAAGAGTTATATGCTACTAACAATGAGTGAAGTACTCCATGTGAGACGAAAAGTCAAAAATATTAAAAAGTCGACATCATCTCCGGAGTAGAACACATTCACAGCGTGTCCACATGCTCTTTACGAGGACGTGCCAGGACATGTCACAGACGAACACTCAAATTTCGTACATGTTCCTACATGTAAGCACTATCAGTCCTAACCCACATGTTCCGTTCTGTTCAACTTTTTCCTTATCTTATCAGTCAGACTCCTCACTCCGATCTTTCACAATTAGACGACGACACTTTCCCGAGAGAAGACAAGAGCCCGTCCACCTTTCCCTCCAATTTCAAAGGCCATACTTAAAAGGCGATCCAGTTCCTTCTCTTATCGTTCTCTTATCGGCCCTGCTTCTCCAAACTTACTAAATGGAATCTACACTGGAGCCAATGGAAAAAGGTTCATGCACTTCATTTCCTATCTTAATGCGTACTCATCAACTGGAAAATCTTAATCTTCAGCTGGCTTTCTCTCACTCAGTGCATCAATGTCCCGACATGTCATGTCGACCTCCCAAACGAATTATGATCAATGCTCCTTTACTCAATATACTACACGACTACACTCATTACCCAGAGATATTTATCACTTTTCCAATACAATCGGCAAAGAGCATTTAGATTATCTCCACTACACAAATCTCATAGTTTTCAATGTGGTATTTGAAGCAGCGCTGGGAAAACATTTAATTTGATGATTGCTGTTTGTATCCTTATTGTCATAATGGATAAAACAAAATAGTATTATGCTTTACTTGATCGGATTTTCTTGGACTTTCTTCTGATTCTATTTTTGGCTGTTACTTAGTAAATAATAATATACATGGAATTTATTTAGTTTGCATACCCACTTAATGTATACTTAGAAAAAGTATTGATGACACGATTTAGGAAGACATAGCTCAATGATTATTGTGTTCGAGATGAATGTGTCATTATAGTGCGTGCTAAAATGGTATTATGTGTGTAGGTCGATTATTTAGGGTTGAGATGGGTTGTAATGGCTTTAAAATGATCTTTTGTTGATTTTCTTATTTGGGGTCAAGTGAAGTGAACTCAAGGGCGAGTGTGGGATACAAAAGAAAGAAAGTAATGATGAAGTTGAGTGAGCGAGAGTTTTCTGGTTGGTTGTCGTTGACTTTGAGTGTTGGCTGGACGGTTGTCCTTCCCCTTGCCCCGCTGAACCCGAGTGAACTGTTGTGAAAGGAGAAATGCCTGGGATGACGGAGAATTCTTTTCTGTGATCATGATGATGCGGGAGTTGGATTTCTGTGACAAGCACGTCGCTGGAAATACACATTCTTGTAACTAGGACACATGACACACATACATAACACTTCCAGGACCGTTTACTTGGACAAGATAGACAGATGTGATTGTGAGACTAATATCTAATGCACTTAGGAAGAAATAAATATACTCGTGGGGAGACTCAGACACATACTAACAAGACATTCTCACACAAATTTATTTTGCTATGCTCCAAATAAATATCTCTCTGCATAATAACTCGGAGGAAGACAAAAACTTGGAAACTATTAGTATACCTATATTACATCTGTAGGAGTAGGATGTATAGGGGAGACATAAATATAAAGACACATAAAGAAACATATTATAGAGCACTGCTATTACTATTGTAAGTATCACACAATGAACCTTTGCGACTATTTGTCCCTACTGTAGTCAAGACACATCTTTCTTACTCTGCCATTATTGTGTGCATTCAAACTGGGAGCAATAGACTGCTGTGGCATTATTGTGAGTGTGGATAGAAGAGTGAGTGCTGCAACTCAACTATAATTTTGCTATAAAGAGAAAAGAAAACTTTTTTAAAGAGCGCATCGTGCTAAAAAGCTTTTGAGGTTTTTCCGCCTTCCCCGACTTCCATTGCAGGAATTGCTTCCTATTTCTATTTATTACTTAGCCCGAGTTTGTTTGCTTTGGTTTAGCCTTGCTGACTGACTGACTCACTCAGTTCAGTTGGATGCAATAAAATAAAATATTTGTGCATTTGCTGAATTAAAATTGAATCTACACAACAAGTAGGAAACTGTCTCATCTCCACCTCATCCCACCTACACACATAGGTACTTACACAAACCTCCTCCGTCTCGGATTCTTCGGTTAGTCATGCTTTTCGTCTCGTCATTCCTCCACTTACTCCTTATTTTAATGTAGGAGTCGCACTGGATGGAGATCTTATCGCACTTCTCTTCTTCTTTAGCCTCCTGCACTTCTCTTCTGGGCATACTTTCCTATTAAATACATCATTGGAACATTAGAGCCTCCCAACTAAATTCTCTTCTTCTTCGCTGACATTCACCACGAATATCCTCACTTCCCCTCTAACCATACAAATCGCAAAACTCAACCCTATCTCCTCTACTCTACTATATAGAGTCTAATATTGCATAATAGACTCCATCACTTCGCCCATTTGCAAGATGCAGACAGTCTTTTAGGATGATATGTGAATATGCATAAATATATCCAACTACTTATATAATACAGCAATATATGTATCCTACATTGTTGAAAGTCGGTCAGACACGGTAGTATACCAAAACGTGTAGAAGGATTGTATAGATATATTATTTGGTATATGTGCGACGCTAAGAAATGCTCCATCCACAATCTCCGCTCTCGACATTCTCAAAAGCTTTTAATTTCAGTTCAAGTCAAGACGAAAGGGCTAGATTACTCAGTGCACGTGCAACTTGATCACTTGTCTTCCTTTCATCATCATCAGCATCATCAACTCCGTTGCCACACCATAGATACACTTAATATACATACAGCCATATAATATACATAGCTAATTGTAAAGGTCCTATCTCTATAGCACTATCTCTGCCTCCACAATCAATTCGACTCGAAAATACAATTCAATCCGCACTCCAAAACTTAGACACTTAGCAACCTTTTCTATACAAGTAAAAAAGATACACTGACAATAAAGAGACAAGACACGACTAATCACTCACTCAAGAGAACCCTTTCAAACATCCACACAATGATATATCCTAAATGCTCCTACATGATTATAAATACATTATCTTTCATATAATAGTAATATAGGCAAATATTAGCCACTTCTCTTGTCACATATTTGTCTTGTGCATAGTAGCTAACTGATTTTTTATATTACTTAATACATTTATTAATCGAACCATCTTTGTCTTTTTTATTAAAAATAAGGCTTCAAGACAAAAAACTCTTGAATGAAAGTAGAAATAAGCTTCCGTATATTAAAAAAGTGTGTTAGCTGAAGGAAGAGGTCAAGTTGAGAGAAAATTGGGTGGTCGACGGGTTATCTGTATGTATAGTGTATGCTGGTGGGCACCGCCGGCCTAACATGTCTGTCCTTGAAGGAGGGAACGTGCTAAATGAGTTATATCTCCCGTGTATGTGTCTGATGTAATTGTAACGGAAAGGAAAGCTTCTTATCCCTCTCACGCATTGCAATGGTTGTTGTGGCAGGAAATAAAAGAAAATGAAATAATAGGTAGCCAGTAGTCATCTATTAGACGCTTATTAAAAGCTAGTGCTAAGAATTGTGGGAAGAATGAGACGGGGATTTAAAGGACATTACATACATCATCCTCGCATTTCACAAATGACATTTTCCTACTTTTTGCTTCCTTTCCGTTATTTTTCAAACATTTTTCATATCTTTCAAAATAAAATGTGGCCTAATGTTCACTACTTTTCTCTATTGTTTGTCTGGGTATACCATTTCTTATATTGTGAAATAAAAATGTGGCTCTAAATATTTAGGATTTGGGTTAGAAGTCATTATTTATGGTGCAGAAGAATTATCTAAGGTAGGTTAAATTGTAGAATTACCATCCAGAGAAGAAATGTGCAATCCCCGTAAGAGATTTCATTAGGAGGATACATGTAAGAAAGCGGAAATATTTTATGGATTTTGACATTAAGGTTCACTAATGTGAAGCCATGAAAATTTTCGCTTACAAGTATAAAAGCCATAAGAAAGTCTTCTAACAAGTTTTTGGTTTTGGGTGACCAATGACCGTGGGCGAAGGAACTATGCGTACACGTAGAGCTACATGCACTTTGGGGACGAATGATGTTCCTCTATCTTTTGTGCCTGTGGATAAGATAAGTCTCTGCATTAGAGACACTCCTCCGACGTTGACTTTCCCTGACCTCGACTTACATCCTGGATTCACACTGGATTTAGAAAATCTCCACTTGATATAAGAATCTCCTAAAACATTTCAACATACGCATGCAAATTATTTTACATAATAAAGTAGAACCAACTGCATTTGGTTTACCCTCCAGTAGCTACTTTCTTTATAATGGAGCCTTTTTAGGATACAATGTGGAGATAAATGTTTGTTGACGCATTAGAATTGTTTTAGAGCGTAGTAGTAGAATGAAGAAGGGTTTGTGTACCTTTGTGAAGGAAGGTGGATTAGAGTGAAATGAATTTGAGGGTGAAAGGCTAGGAGAAAATAGCGGTGGATTTGGTCGTTGCGGAGTTGGTTTCCCTGTGGCTGAGATGTGGTGTCGTAAAAGTGGTAATGTGTAAAGGTTCGCTACACATTATAGCAAGTGCAATAAAGGGAAGATTTGCACTGCCGATGTGCACAAAGTAATCTATTGCCTGTTCTGTGTGTCTCCGTTCCTTACAAGTGGTATAAAAATGATTTTATATGTGTACTAGCGTGAAATTGGGGAAAGTAAGTGGGGAGGATTGGGAGATATAAATATTTAGAGTGCTGAGTATGGTTATTCATAAAACAATGTATTTACATTACAAGAATTTGAGAAAAGATTTGGTCGACTTGAGATTTTTGAGAGGGGGAGACCTTGTGGGCTGATAGTACTCTTTCTTTGATTTCATTTGACTCTGGTTTTGATTGTGCAGAGGTAGGTAGGTGGTACATTAGTAAGTATTTAGGCAGCTGAGATTTGGTAATATTATTGTCGAGGTAAGTCTTATCTGAGTATAGGAATTTCGTCGCATCAGGATTGGAAGGTAATGCGGTGCGGCGTTGTAATGCTCGGTGTGATGCCAATGCAATGAAATGCAATAAGGAGTGGGATGGCAAGTCAGTGAATTTTTTCTTGCTACATTTGCAGATTTTCTTTTGCAGAGTGAGAAAAGGGAAAAGTGAGAGGGAAGAATATTTGAGACTTTGAGTTGAGTTGACTTGACTTGAGTCGACTGTGAGAAAGATATAGCTCATTAGAGATCCATTCATAGGTTATCTATCTTTATTCAGGAGCTTCTCACTCCTCAATTCTCAATCATGGCAAAACCCATTTCGTCAGCTTTTATCCGAAAATCTATGCTGGCTCTGGGAATACTTACATTACACTCACTCACACCAGTCCGCATCCCATAAGTACCTACCTACTACATAAGTAAGTCTATAAGATACTCATTCATTCATTCATTCATAAATACCCAGAACAAGAGAGACTTTTACTTAGCTCCTCGCGGAGAAAGTTGACTTCTTTTCTCTATGACTAAGCAACGCTGACTTTCTCCATCCCGGGCCTCATCTCTCTTTTCAATGCATTTCCTACTTACATACCTTGTCTTGTCTGTCTTCCTGGCCTACCATTCTCAATTTACATTTCTATTTCGGCGGGAGAGGAAACCGCTAACGTCTTCCCGACATTATGTTGGTCACTCACCACCATTTCCTCAGATGCTTTCTCTCTGCTTTCACTCTGGGTCGGATGCGGATGTGATGTGAGTGACGTTTCAGGACTCTGCCAACTATTTACTTTCTGGCAGTCCATAATATTCGCTAATTCTATAGGGTGAGAGTGAATGAAATGGCACGAACTACTTACTATTGTTAGGGATAAGTAAGTAGGTAGTCGGGACTGCATAAATGTTAGGAAGTCAAATCAAGTCAGGTCAAGTCAGTGTGGCTCGTGCAGGAAGAAAAATGCTAATCAGGAATGTCTACAGTGAATTGGACTGATGTGAGGAATGTCCATTGCTTGAATTCCGGTACATAATTCACTGAGAAGATTCAGACGCTCTGATAGCTTGCATGGATGGCATGCATGTTCTTCTCTCCCATTCTGCGGCCGTCTGCTAAAAGCATCGCCATCGAACCATACGATAAAGAAAGAGCTTTATGCTCGACTTGTCTCACAAAGTGGGAAAACTTTTCCACATACTCTAAACATATACCCACCCTGTACTATATATTATAACATTCTTGCAGTGGTGAGTACACACTCAGACGTGTACGCCCAGAAACCGGACAACCAACTTGCCAACTTTCCAATGTCCCATTCCTTCATAAATAGTCACCTACTTGCTCTTATGTCATCTCCCACATCCTCCCTTCCTCCATTAAGTCAACAACAATAAAAATGTACCGTTCTCCAATGGAAATCCTCTTTCGCCTCCTTTCTTTTTTCTAACAACATCCTGCCGTAAATTCCCAAATCTGACTTCACTCATATATCAAATATTCTTTTCGCTTACTCACCATTTCTAATTACCAAAAATTCAAAAACCTGAAATAAATACTACCTCTGCAAGAATTTGAAATTTTTGAAATAATATTCGATGATATAAAGTGAAGCTCGAATTCGAACCCATTGTATATGCCTACATTATTTTACCTCTTTTATAATTCCATTGTAGTTAGGTAATTATCCCTCCGTGTGCAGCCATTTTTTGTAGCTAATTAATGCGCTTAGTATTAAGTTGACTTTCAGATGATACTTTCCATATAGAAAATCAACTATTGAATAGTTAATAATATTTTATCAGCCATGTCAAGATGAATTATTCGTTTTGCATAGAGATATTAATGAATAACTATAAAAAGTGTAATTTAACGTATGTAATATGATATTTGTAATATTTGTAATATGATTTGAACTGTGCATGTGTAATGAATGTCAAATTTAAGAAGCCCAGTAATATATCAATATATCGATAAATAAATAGTGTATAAGGACAACTATGCACTACTAGCACATGTTTTGCACTTCAGTTTATTTTGTACCTACAACTTAGTAAATGCTTTTTGACTGTAGGTGTTTAGAGATAAAGGCCAAAGTTAGATTTTACGTTGCATTTATTACAACGTAGAAAGCCTATTAGGTATGGTGGATATTTTTGAGTCGTAGATACATCTATTACTGAAAATATATTTGTACCTTGTTGACGACTTGAAAAATAGTGGAATAAAATGCATTGAAAGATAAAGCTATAAGTGCAGTAGTCGGACTGGCAGCTGTAATAAAATTGCTTTTATGTATCTCTTGTAAGGAAGCGTTATGAATGAATGACTGTAAGATCCGTAACCTATATTATATTTTGTAGTTAGTTTAGTTAGGAAAGGTTTAACTGTTTAGTAGGCCCGAGTCTTTTTAGTGACTGCCATAGAGAGTAGAGGAAAGTGAACTGTCATATCGGAGAAAAATACAAATCATTGCAGGAAATTTCTCCGAAGAGATTCAGTAGAAAGTGGCATGGAGAAAATAATTCATTTCTGGCGGAATGATAATTTAAAAAAGAGGAAAGAAGCGGCAATGAAAGTTTAGTGGGATAGGTGGAATAATTCTTCGTTAAGAATAAAAGTGCATAGATCGGTAGACTAGAGATAATAGGAAGCTGCACACATGCATAGGGAGGATATTTCCTATATTATAGTATGTGGAGAGATACTGGAGGGAATCGAGTCACTGACAATGAGAATCAAATAGAGAAAGAAAAGGAGGAAAGCAAGGAAAGGGGAAATTGAACACTTAGAAAAAATCAAAGCTTTCTCTGTAGATACTTAGTAGACTTACTTTACTTACTAAGTAAGAGAGAAAATCTCGTTTTCGTCCCATCCATCCATACTTCTCAGCATCGTTGCACAGCACAGCCATAACATAACGCATCCCAGACAGCCCAAACTTGAACACTATCTCTTATCATATCCTTTTTTATCTCACGATGCCTACTCTGAATATACCCACTCACTCCACTCAAATCCATTACGTTAATAAGTTCCCTATATATACTTACACACGCATACATCGACGCACAATCTTATATCTACGTCCTACGAAACTTTCAAAGATACCTACGCAAAATGTTTATATCTAGAGATACATATATTATTACTATTTCGTAGAGGTTAACTTACTAAATATTAGTTCCATCTCTACGCATTTCTATCTTTCAACTTACCTTCTCGTGCAAGAAATTTTATGATAGCTTTCGTGTAGATCAACGCCTTATATCATTGCTACTACATACTACTCAAGCTATAGATAGAGTGCTAAAGGAAAAGACTACGATTAGGTAAGTGCTTTGCTTAGTCCATGTTCTGCCTACAGATTACAGTTTTGAACAACCTCTCACGCAAACACTGCATCGATGTTAAACTGTAGTCAAATAAATAAATAGGTACAATATTTATGTGGGATGAGCCAGTCAAGTGGATTGTCAGAATATAAATCCTACAGAATGCTCTACTGTCTATCATTATCATTTTCTTTATTCTGTCATGGGGGCTAGTCAATTCATTTCAAACAATAAATATCTATCGTAGTAGATTACCTATTTTCTCGTCTTTCCCTTCCCTATTTAGGGTTTGGAAATAAAATGGTCAATACCAATTATACTATTAAAATTACATGGCTAGTGTCGATTTGGTTGGGAATTTTAAATTATGACTGCCTGAAATGGAAGCTATGTACAGTGTACAAATACTAAATGCGAAAGCACATTTATTTATTCTATGAAATCTTATATCAATCATTATTGTTTGACTAGCCACCAGCTAGCGGCTAAAATCATTTTTATCCAGAGTGGTTAAAATAACCTAAAATGGCTCAGAACGAAAATTAATTTAAGCTAAAGCAATTTTATCAAATTATTGCTGTAAAATTGGTTTATAATGTTCATAAGTCGATCTAATTCCATTTTGGACCTATTAAAGCATTTTAAACTCAAAGTTAATTAGAGATTACTTTTTCAGAGGAGCAGTATTTACGTTGTGATAAGCCATTTTAGGCACTAAGCCATTTTATACCATTGTAGACTATGCAGACCATTAAAGCCAAAAGCCGCCTAAAATAAAACACTGTCAATTATCCAATAATTACATTTATGGGAGCAAAAAAACGAAAATATTAAATGTATCGAAAAATGCATGTATTAAATTAAAAATAAATAATCCTTAAATTTGTATCAAATAGAGAAAATATTATAAGAGTATATTTTTGGAGGAAAATTTCTTTGGGAAAATTTTTGATCCGTTGCATTCAATTTATTTGTTAATATATAAAGGAAAGAAGATGTGTAGAGTGTGAGGTAAATGCTAACGAAGTATTTATTGTTGTTTAAAGTCAATAGAGTTGTCTATGATAATTCTGAGCGATTAAGTGCAATTCGGTGAAAATGGGGAAGGGAAACAACGTTTAACTGAACGAGGCAATAAACTCGTTTTTGTTTTCTATTCCGTGCTTTGCTCTGTTCTCTTCTGCACTATATTTATTGGTAAACGATGTGACCTGCCTCTAGGTTTTCTTGCACGGCTGGATTGAAATGTTTCGGATGGTGTGGTGTATAAAGGATTTTATTATGTATTCGTATCGTAACTGGTCCTGAACTGATGATGCAGTCATTCAATAGAAAAGAATAGCATCCAATTGACTATTACTTTATAGGCGAAGAAGACAAAAAAGGAAGTGAAGACAAGAGCATTGAAAATTCCTTCCTCCTCTCTACACTTCATTGAATTTTAAAATCCATTTACACTTGGCGTCAAGTAGCCATTTTCTTCAAAGCAATATATGACCCTTCATGAACTTTTTGTTCCAAGCCAAAGACTTTCTCCCGACTTAGACATGGAGTCGGTGGAACGTTGTACAACAACGTGAGATAAATACTTGTATTACATAAAAGATGCTGGAATAGCAATATCAGGGGTCTATATCTCTATAGTCAATGAACAAAGTAGACATACATTACGTCCTACTTACCATTTAGATAGAGATTACCCGTTTCGATTATTAGCCCTGGCTTATACAAGGACAGACTTCTCAACAGTTTAGTCCTGCACCTGCAAAGGAGTAAGTCTAATATAACTATAGGAACTTTTTTTTATATTATCTCTATATAATAAAAATATAATTTTGTGCACATGTTTGTGTGTATGTATGCGGTGGAATAACTCCCCAAAATGCGCAAGCGCGTTTTCAAACAATAAACTCCACTTTGGTTGGGTTAGTATCTTCGAAATTAAACCAAATATTGGTGCCTAAAGCTTTCAAGGAAGATGTGGTATGTATGGTAGGGCATGACTAAATGCAATGTGCAACTGCAAGCGTGTATTTGAATTGAAATTGCATATTACGAAATTAACTATTAAATACTTGTTGGCTGGACCTTTCTGAGTTGAGTAACAAGTACTGTTTTAAAATAGGTCCCAATAAACCTGTCAAATGTGGCTGTACGTAAAATGTAACCAGCAAATATTTTAGATAATGAAATATTATAAATTCAATCAAAAATGTTTTAGACCCTTACTTTGGCAAAATCTAACTGGAAAGTGATTTTTGTTGGCTAAATGCTAAATTACTACATCGTGGTTCCCACATTTAAAAATTTTGCCTTTTTAATTTTGAAGACCTTTGATTTTGATATAAAAAATTTAAAAGAAACGGAGTTTGAATATCAGGATAGAATGGGTACGCAGAGGCGGTTTATACTTGAGTCGAGTGGATGACGGTTTTGATTGCATCTAGGCATATAGTTATATTCTATTGGGGCAGTGTAAAATACATAACATAACGTAACTTTTTATGACAGAGAGAGACAATGTTCTCATTAGATTTTTAGATGGTATTGATTGATGTGGCTGCGTGCCAAAGGCAGAAAGTTTCTCCATTTGATTTAAAAGGCGATTGTCCTCTTTAGAACTCACCCTGCATGCATCCCTCCTTGTAATAGTCCTATTCGGATGTACATACGAAGGAGGTACATTTAGGTAGCTAGATAAAAGTCGGAGGAAGCAATCCTGGGGAATGTAGTCTATGGAAGTTACTGTGAGCTCTTTCAATTGAAAACCCATAGCTTATCGTTAGCTTAGCTGTCTTAGCATTAGATTGCACTCAAGCCGTGTACTTGAACCAATACCCAACCAGCCCGACATCGTCACAGTGAAATGTAGACACAATGTAAGTGCATATATGCCTCCACTAACTATTAAACCAGAGAAGACTCTCTTTCCCTATTTACTAACTCCGTGTAATGCTATTGGGAAAAATAGGATCCCAACGAGTTGACAATAAACAAGAAATTCAATTCTTTCGTTTCTCTTCTGTCCCGCTACCTATCTTATTTATACATTCTCGGAAGGCATCTCTGTTTACCGGTTGCAACTCCTTAGGTATGTTTGGTGAACAGAGCCCATAAATATGGAAGTTCAATTGAAATTTCTTAGGTAGCTAAGATTTGTGTCCATACAAATACAAACTGATATGATGTGACTACCTGACTCTCCAAGTAGATAACTTACTAACGAGTATAAAAGCATTTGTCAACGACTGAAATATTAATGTTGTTCTCGCCTCGCTGTTTGTTAGTTGATTTTCAGTTCATGTAGTATTTTCCATCCCATTCCCCGCAGTTCACTGAATGTTTGACAGGAAATGAGCCCTAAGGTGAGTTTATGTGGCGAGAGACAAGTACAAGTTAGTCTGCTTTAGGAGACAACCAACTAACTTTTAAATTAGCTATCAAACCTATTCCATACATCATATCTTATAGCATATCTTATATCTTATACTAGCTATACACAACCCGTGCACCTTAAACCCATTCCTCCAGATATGCTTCTACACACTTACATAAATCCGGAGTAATGAGACAAACTTAGATCCGTGTCCAAGCAAAACCCAATCCACACCATACCAAATACAAATACCAAGTAGATACTCTCATTCCAAGTACTACAGGCAACACCGACAAACTCGGCTCAACTCACTTTCTACAGAAAGAAAGTGGTGAAAGGAATGATAAACTATTATGGGGGAACTTGCAAGTTGTTTATTTCCACCGTTCTCCCCATCTTACCCTTCTTTTCTACCTACAAACTAAAGAAAACCAAAATCCGCTAACTTGAGATACAAAACTATAAAGACGGATACTAAACTGCAGCCTTTAATTTACGTAAACGACCTCCAGGGCATTAGCTTCCTGTTACTTAAACTGGATTGAATAAGTTAACGACTCATTGCAAAAACAAATTATTAAATTTGAAATAACCGTCATAAATTATACATAATGAATAAAATTAATCTATCCAAAACACAGCCTATAATAAACCAAATCTTAAGTCAACAAAATAGACGCAAAAAACAAAATTTTTATTGCATGAGTTCCAACTTTATTTATTCTAATATTGTAAATGGATCTAAATTTTGACACTTTCTTCATTGCTTCTTGAAAAATGTTAAACAAGGAAATTGGTCATTACTACAGAGAGGAACCACTTGTTTTTACTCGCAGGTAGTTATTTGACAATTTTAGCTCCAATTTGACAATTGGCTTTATCGAATCTAACGCATTATGGTCTTTGACAGTCAAGTTAGGTTATTTTGGCAGTTTACTTTAACTGAACTAATAGCAAAGGAAAATTGACAGGAAAATGAATGTTTATTCAGTACATGCTGAATATAGCATTCAGTGGGGAAAACATTCATAGCCATAGCTAATAATAAGCAGTGACAAGGGGACGACAGGGAAGTATAGCAATCAATCTGTCTGTAGCATTGTTATTCTTAACTAATTCTATGAACCTCTGAAACCGCTTATGAAGTATAGCTTATCAAAACTTGTTGACAAATGATATGAAAACTCAATGACTTTTCTAACAATTGTATTCGATCTTTACAATAGACAGACAGCTTAGGAAGGCTGTAACGTTTTTCAAATGACTGACATAAATAGGTGCTAAGTTATTTCATTATACATTTGTGCAAACATTAATACGATAAACTACGCTATCAGGATTTTAGACGTAAATATTTTTGTACTTCGGTGAAGGCTAAGGTTTTGAATCTTTCAGCTTGCTTGAGATGAAGAAAGAAGTGGTGATTAGCAGTCACAAGATTTACTTAGAGTAGAGAAAATGATTGCAGAAGTAAAGAAAGGTCTGATGCCGAGCATTTACTTTTTGATTAGCCACAAATGTGTAGAGGGAGGTGGGCAAGTACGGCTGGTTAGTTAAGATATTTATAATGTTAGAGGTAACTCGCCACGAGTGTTATTAGTAGCCGTTGTTGGTTGGTTGGGAATGTAAGTAAAGAGAGAGTTCTCTTTGTGGATTTACAATTACTCTTTATTTGCAGTGGTGGTGGATTGGGACTGGGGAGAAGAAGAAAGTGTCAAAGTCCCTCAAGTAGTCGAAAACAAAATATCCCATGGGAACTACTAACTCGCTCTCGTTTAGAGCCTGTTAAAGGAATATCGAGAATTTCTCTGTTCACCGATTCCGATACGATACGTACACACGGCACACAAAAGAATGTGTGACTAAGTCCAAACAGACGCTTCGGATTTCGATTCTACTCTTTACTTTTTTATCGCAAACTGAATTACCGAAAACACATACATGGAATAGAAGAGTTTTCACCCGCAGAGACTCCCGGTTTCCATACATCTCTATATCGACAGCGTAGGCAAGGTGCTACTAGAAAGAATTGTCAACTTCTACCACTCCTATGTTATATATACACAATATACAGTTAGCAGCAACCACCTTTTACTATTAGCTACAAATGTACTATTATCTAAGTAGCAAATAGGTACCTCAGCTATCCCTACATCTAGTTATAACAATTGGAATGGTTTGTGTATAAACATTTAAAAGTGCACCCATTTTACGGTCCGTATGGCCATAATAATATTATTTATACTCAGAAAAACGTCCCTTTCCTAATTACATTACAAGGCTAGCCTTACATGTCTTTTTCTGTTTTCTGTATTTATTCGGGACGTTCTGAGATGGTTTTTAGAGTTGTAGTCATGTTTACTTCGTTTAGTGTTCACTCGATTGTCATACCTTGGATAAGTGAAAACGAGATGCTTTCTATTACAATAATTAAATAAGTTTAAGCCGAATCATTTTATATAACATTGGACTGCGGATTTCTCTGCGTGAATATATATTTATTTACTGCCTCAAACTGAGGTTGCTTCAGGAACACAGCAAAAGAATTCAACGAGTAACAAAATAATTATTATGATCATGGTAACTTAAATGGAGTGTTTTAAATTATTTTTGAAATTGAATACTATAACAATACACACCCACGTTTCGCTGGATAAGTCGGATAAAAAATAAGACAATGGTTGTAAAAGACCCATTCAACTCTAATACAGTTCAAACTTACTTATTTCTTTATTGTACTACCCAATGAGAATTTTGTCAATTGAGACGTATAAGATTTATTTGAGCAAAACTTTTTGTATAGATTTACAAAAACTATTTATTTGGATATTTTGAAGCCTGCACCGGATATTCAGAAAGTTGAAATATATATTACTGAATAACATCTACGTTGTATACTTGTGTTTTAGGGTATGGCGCAGTAGTTACTTATTTTACATGCAATTTATTTTTACTTTCCTGAGTTGATACTGGCGTATATATTTGCTGTAGTGATGGATTGAACTGGTTCGCTTTATCTCATTTCCTATTCTGCTCCACTTATGTCATCATCATATTAGTCTCAACCTAACCCCACCTTAGCGCCCACTTGCCAACTCGACTTTGACATCCTCTTCTGTGGCATGACATGCAACATCAAATTTGCTTACCGTTCCACAAAATAATGTAGATAGGAACCTTTATTTGTATAGCTTGTTACGAGATAGACAACTCCCTCCTCCATATCAACAAATCCTCCTCTGCCTATTAATTAGCATTATTTCATCTCAAACTTGAAGCAGTTATGAGTATTAGCTGTAGAAGAACTTTCTAGAAGTGGAAGGTCATATTATAAGACTTATGGGTTTAATAAATGAATATGCAAACAACTTCAAAAAACTCCACAGCTACAACATGTTTTTGTACAAAATCCCAAACAAAACTAAAGAACTTGGCTTGGACATAGATCAAAATTATAATATTTTTAACCCACAATAAATATTTATAATATTTATAAAAACATGGCATTAAAAATATTAAGGAACTAAACTTATTAGCATTTAAAATTGAATAAACCTGAATGTTATCTAAAGAAAATGGTTTTATATGTAGATAAGCGGTACTCTGCGGAATACGGGGCAGACGGTGGTCTTCACAGCAGAGAAAGGAAGTCATCGAGTAAATATTTCAGGAGGACCTATGACATACAGATATCAATTCGAAGAGTTGTACATTCACTACGGACCTGAAGATATGGTTGGCTCAGAGCATGTGGTCCAGGGTATGGCTTTCCCAGCTGAGGTAAGTTGCTCTATTTTGAT
Organism: Tomocerus maximus; assembly: GCA_019776445.1. Taxonomy (NCBI): domain Eukaryota; kingdom Metazoa; phylum Arthropoda; class Collembola; order Entomobryomorpha; family Tomoceridae; genus Tomocerus; species Tomocerus maximus. The sequence continues at coordinate 19,084 of JABASH010002027.1, forward strand.
TGTGCCCTCCCATTGCTTTGAATTACACAATTGCTCAACTGTCTGCACTACAAACATTGATAGCCACGTCGCTAATATTAAAATGTCGAGAGACGTTGACTGAAATATAGCAAGAGATGGATCGTTAGAGCTAGACAGATCTTTAGGCCAGAGGAAGAGGACGGAGACTCTCCCCCTGAAAATACACGTAGAACAGCTCAGAATTTTCCAGTAAATTAAATCGAGGTCCTCGCGGGAGACGAGCAGCTCGCCAGTTCATATTTTTGAAATAAATTCCAGTGAATGCGTCCATATACTTTCCCTGTAGTCCGGACGAAAACTTGGGAGATTTGTATAGCAGAACTCTATAGAGTGATAACTATGTCTATCTCCATTTTGTTTAGTTAGTCTGCAGAAGAATACTTACTCTGTAGCTTGAGATCAAAATGTGATGGGAAAGTCTCATCCAGTATCATGACTTCCTTTCTCTCATCTTACACATTATGTCTAACCGAAAGGTCCGAATTCGGTATTTAGTATATACGAGTCTAAGTAGGTTTCTCTATTGCAACTGCAAATATACCAAAAGACTACTGCAGGTATTATATCAGCTATGCTCTCTAAAAGAAGTATATCTAGAGAAAGTAGAGAAAGCTGATATGATAAACACAACTGGCTTTCACTTAACTTTTCCCTCACTCGTTCGACTAAGATCAGTCAACTTGGTTTCCCTTCACGGTAGTTCGAGTTTCTTTATCTGTCCTTCCTGTCTCAAACTTGTAAATGAAATTCAATTTTATTGTTTTTACAGCTGCAGCTTTATGGGTTCAACGTGGAGCTCTACGCCAACTTGTCGGATGCACAACTCAAACCTAATGGTGTTATTGCCGTGTCGATCATGATTCGCGTCTCTGTTAGTTCACTTTCTATGCAATTCACTTCAATTCACAATTCTTTCTATTATTGTTTTCACATTACTGCATGTTTAGCTTTCTGTCCTGTGGTCGACCCTCCAGCCACCCAATTCTCCCATCTTCCTACAGGTGGATTTCATGACTAACATCCCAGTGTAGCTCAAACTTTTCAATCTATACCACACATGTTTATATTTGTATCTAGGATGCTAACTTATAATTCTTCTCTGCTACTACAAAATTCCCCGAAAATTCTAAATGTATTTTTACGTCCCTCTAATTGACACGATTTATTTTAATTAGTGACTAATTCTAATTTGCAATTTCTTAATAGCATAGAAATTAATTTAGACAAGTTACAAACGTTTGTCTCCTTCTGTGACATATTTATTTCATTGTTGTTCGGACACAGAGGGTTTAATTTAAGAACATGCAAACAATCAGCATGCTTTGTATAATTTCATTTTATGCTTCTTAACATTACTCTATTAATTCAGTCAACTGTTCTTAGCTCTCTCTCTTTTTTGATCTCTCTGTGCTATCAAAGCGGGGAAATCTCATTAGTAGTTCTTGCCATTCTATGTTAATTAAGCCAATCATCACTTATTTCAACTGCGCATCTCTCTAAAGTGTTTTTTCTCTTCTGTTCTCATCTCTTCATCTCTTGCGTCTGATGGGACACGAAAGTTTTTATTTCTTATCTGTTTCAAGAGAGCTAAAATACATTCTAAGATTTCCTACAACTGCATAATAAAAATATTTTTCAAACTGGACTAATCCAGCCAACTTGTTTAAGACGATCCATTACTATAGTCTTTAAAGTACGGTTTTATTGCCTAAAAATTAAAACTTTAGACATTGGTAATAATTATAGTCACAAGGCGGAATAGAAATGTATCATTTATAAATTATTAGCATTTAAAAGATATTTCTAATAGCATTTTTATAATTTAAATAAGTATAGTAAATCTAATATTTGTGCCGGATATTTTCTGTTGATTCTAATAGTTTTGCTTAGCATGGGAATGAATAGTAGTTTGTTGGAATTGAGAATTTATAGTTTTTAGAAAAGACGTCCGGAGGAAAGTAAACTTGAGTTATGGAATGCATGAAGCGGAGTGACGCAGGGCGACGGAGAGTGGGTTCTAATGTTCTTTTTTGGATTTCGTAGGATGACGATGTAACAAAGCCGCCGAATCCACAGCTCCGCATCCTAACAAGTGTTTTGAACCACATCAAATTTCGCAGTAAGTCCACAATGTCCTAATTATCATAAGAAAAGGGAAGTTTTCACTGACAATGCGAAAGCATCTGTAGACATAAAATAAAAATTGAGACTGGTTTTCCAAGTGACGCCGGAATCTGGATGTAGACATTGAGAATGGGAAAAGGACAGTAAAAAATGTAGTAACCAAGTGAGTAAGGATATTCGAAGAATGCCAGATAGATAGGTACGCAATGTAAATAGTCGTCGTAGTACGTTGTGAAAGTTACGTACGGAACGTAAAGATTGACGATAATACGGCAGGGATAATGAGTGTTAAGTAGAAATCGGGATGTGAGTTGGGATCGCCTTTTCCTCTAATGGTATGAAAAGCGTGGCAGGCAGGGAAGACAATGGTGCAGAGGACGTATAAGTAAGTAAGTATCTGTGTGCATTACAATATCATAATATTAGCCGTCGTAGTGGGTGGATTGGTGTGCATGCAGTAAGTGGGGACGCAAGATTACGCCCAGACAAGATATTAAGGACGATATCACCAAATGAGAATGTCAGGGAGAGAAAGAAGAAACGAGGATGAAGATGTAAATCGCCCTTTCTCCACTGCCAAACTGAATTCTTCACTCACTTAATTCTCTCTGTTTCTTCGTCTTCGTTTGATTGTGGGGAATGAATGGAGAAAACATTCTTTCTCCCTTTCAGCCCAACAAACTTCACTCCACTTGCTTTCTTTAACATTAAATTCACTCTCCCTATACACAGCCCGTCTTAAATATCTCCTCTGTACTACTATTACATTTATTGGCATTATCCACCTACTATAACTACTTCATCACTATTCCGTAGAACTCTTTCCTTGTCAGAATACGTACAATCGACAGAATATTTGTTGACTTGTGCTTTTACTACAATCCCTAACTTTCCTTCCTCACTTTTCACTGTTACTATCCCACTACTTTTAGGCCACCGTTTTTCCTCCTATCAACCCACTTATAGGTAACTACATCCTCCCATCTCTGAAGTCACAATTAATAAAATTTTGAATTTCATTAATTAATTAGTACGTTTTTTCATTTATTTTATTTCAA
>JABASH010002028.1:0-22285 GCA_019776445.1 Tomocerus maximus
CCACCCAACGCTAGAGGGCTGTGGCGTCCACTTATTATCATCGTCCCCGTAGTAAATTTATCGTTGTCCTGACAACCCAACTAGACACCTCCCCTTAAAGTTTTTATAGCGATTTACAGGAAGAATTAAGCCGCAGTACCTACATTATTTTTTAATTACTTTTTTTAATAGAAAGTAACCCATTATTTTTTCGAGCTGTGTGGGCAATGTAAGGCATTGTAAATGTGTGGCAATGAAAACTGAACTAGCAATGAAGAGTCAACGTAAATTCCAACAATCAACGATGCAGCATCAAAAAATGTCTGAGGTAAAAATTCACTAAACGTTACATTACACATACACTAGGTTGATATAAGGTAAACTGCGAGGTGAGGTAAATAAATTCGTGTTTACATGCTAAAGGATTCTAAAATTATAATTTACTATTTTCCGCAATCCACTAACTCCACTTTCGTCTATGTACATCTTTTTATTACCTTCACTTCACCTAAGCTGCGGGGACCTCGTCCTTTGCTGGGATGAAATGCATGAATTCATTCATTACTTCATAACATCATAACCATTGCACTTGATTGCACTACTGAATATTGAATGATTTTAAAAATAATATACCTAGACTAGAATCATACATTGATAACAATAATTCGCAATTTTTTCAAAGATATGGCTATTTGACAAAAGATTTCTTGCTTTGCATTTGTAAATTGTTTTTGTTATTTTACGACCTGCTTTTGTCGGGAGTTTTATTCGTTTGTTATGAATACATTGGAGGCTACAGATTCTTCTCCAGAAACACTGGGTGTTGATCTGCGGCTTACAGCATCCAAGACTTTATCACGCATCGCTGAATAAGCTAAAGGACTTGGCTCGGCATCAACTAAACTTTGAGTGAGCTCATCACTGCAAATACAATACAATAATAAGATATCACAGTAGAATAACCACATCATCTTATCTTAATTTTATCGAGAATTAATTTATGATAATGATTTTGTTTTCTTACTCGGAATTAATTCGGTCATCTGAGTCCTGAGTAGAAACTACAATTCGAGGTCGTGTTACCCCAGAAATATCTGAAACAGTCTTCGAAGGTGGCCTTGGGGATCTCAACGAAGGAGTTCCAATTCGTTTGTCATTGAATTTCATGCCAAAAATATCTGCAATTCTGTGCTCCAGTATGTTTACGTACAGAGTAACGTTCTTGGGAGATATTTCTTGATGGCTTCCTGTATTGATGTATAAAACCGCATGGGAACATTTTATTTCTCTGAAATATGAATTGAAATGTGCATCTTATTCCTTATTACCTCCAAGAAGTTCTAGAACAGGAGCCTGACCACTGCAATCGGTTATGAGGAAAAGACGTTCAATCAATTGAACGATTTCATCCATCAAAGATTTGTATTCAATCATTTCAACTTGGATATAACGGAAACTATTCCGCAACTCATCCAATTCTACCTGTACCATAATATGCATATTAAATATTAGCTATTGCATTTCATAGGTCACAATAATAATTTGCTAATAGCAGAAGATAAATCCATATACATATAAGGGAAAAACTGATAATGCCATCATGAGGACTGACCTGTCTTTTAATTATTGCTGCATTTTTAGCCTGGTTTCTCTCAACTGTTTCTGAAGAATATCTTTTAATATCTTCCCGTATTTCATTGGTTTCCTCTTGCAAGGCTTCCATCTTAGATAAATCAAGACCGATCATTTGCCAATATTAAAAGATGAATATTTTTATACCTACTCTATATAAATAGTATCGTAAAATTGGGCCCATTGGAATAAAATCACTATTAAATCTTAAACACACACTTGACCTTGATTTTGAATTAAATAGCTTACTTCATTATTTAATTCATTTATGTAGGAGAAATTGTCGATATTTGCATGTTGCAGCTCTGAGAATTCCTCGACCAGTCCTTGTATAGTTGGAGTTTCGGATGTCAAGAGTTTTCCAAAGTTTTCACGATAAGATTCTAAAGCCTCGTCTAAAATTTGCTCTTTGGCGTGTTCCAACCGACCTGAATTGAATACAATTAATGATCAAGTATTACTACTACACTCGATATGATGATGATTATTGAATAGTTTAGAAAATTACTGATTCTCTCTTCATCTGTTTCCAAAAAGAGTCTATCCTTGTTTTTGATGTCCATGAAATCAAGTAGCTTTTCTTCATTCCGAATAATTCGACTCAATTCACTGACTTCCATCGTGTATAGTTTCTTTTCCTTAGCGTTTCGTTCAAAAAGTGCGTTTGCTTTTGCAACAGCCTCTTCCCTGTAATAGGAGCACTTACCATAAAAGAATACTGATAACGTTATTAAATAAATACAAACCGTTGATCGTAAGCTGTCGTCGCTTGGTCCACAATATCATCAATATGACTCTTAACTTTGTCGCACTGTTTCTCAAGTTGTGTGCATTTTTCCATTACGGCTATATTTTGAGTTAAAATTTCATCAATTTCATCCCGCAACTCTGTATTGTTTGCAACAACTGCATCAAATTGGGCAGTCACCTATGAAAACAACTATCAAATGGATATCTTCCGTAGGTGGTATATGCAAAGTGGTGAAGATAAACTTACAGTTTCCAACTTTTTTGTTAGTACAAACTTTTTCTTCTCCAGTTGAGGCAACGGAATATTGTCAGCCATTTCAGAGGCTTCCAATTTTGTCTTCAATTTCGACACACGGCTTGCAGTCAAGTCCAACCTTTTTTCAACCTCGACACTCAATTTCGTTTGCTGCCTCACTTGCTCATCCATTTTCTTGTATTTGTCAATGATTTTAAATACTTTTGACAAGTTAGCATCTTCTTTTTGCTTGTTTTGCTTATTTTTATGCGATTCCAATTCTGTTTCTAGTTTTGCATTTTCACCTTCAAGAGCTGTAATTGACTTCCTAAAATTGAAATATTTCATGCATTTATCAGTTTCATTGTGCGTCTTATGATAATGCAGAAATCGATAAATCAAACAATTTTCCAAATCCAATACGCAATGAAAACTGTGTAGTGTACCATAAAAAATACAAATCGAAAATACTACTTTTGATGGTTGATTGCAGCATTAGATTCTTCCAAGTATGCTTTTTTATCATTTTCCATAAGTCGAAGTTGTCTTGAAAGCCTAGAACATTCTTCTCTGGCCAGTTGTTCAGTATTATCTTCACTTTCTGTGGTTACAGTTTCTGCTTTTCTCGTCCCGGGACTTCCTTGGGGTCCTCCGCCAACCATTTTTTCCAGATTCTCGTTCTTTGCCTAAATATTTTCCAGTTAACAATTTTACGCTGTTTAAGTGTATATAGGACTACGGATTATCTGCAGACTAAATGATTATATATAGTAGTATATACTATTATGTTTTCGCCTCGCACTAAAATATCTGGAAGACTGAACTACAAATTCTCAGTTTCCCTTCGATTTAATATGCGTAGTTTGATTCTTGGTATTTTCGTTACATATGAAACAACAAAACACTGTCAAAAGCCTCGAGTTAGCTTAGATTAATTGTAAGTAAAAGCATGGTTAGTAAATACTGGACTCAGATCTGGTTTCATCCAATGAATACAAAAAGCCAGAAATTGTAATGCAGGTTAGGAAACGGAAGAGATCAATATAAACATCATAAAATATATAATGGTGAAGACCAAGGCATAAGCACAGGGTCCACAATGCAAAGCATTCATGGAGAAAGCTGGAGTGAACATAGGGGAAATGCCAACGGCATATACATTACCAATTCATGACTTAACACGCATTTCATTGATCAAACAAAATTCCTTTGCTTTCATCCTCCTGTAAGCCATTATTTGAAAATGTGGACTGCTTACTAAGAGATTTATTTAAAGGTACCTAGAATATTTATGTACGGGATATTCTTCCGTCTAAAAAGGTTATTTAATATCTTTAGCAAATAACGATAGTTAGAAAAATTATTGATGCATAAATGTGTGAAGATGTCATCGTAATCTCAGACATTTGAGATAAGATAGCGCAAGTGTCATTTCTGTCATTTTAATGATCATTATAATATGTGGTATTACATGTAAAAGTGTGTTTATGATCGACGGGGTGGTGTTTGCTTAGAAATGAGAACTGCATGTATTACTAGGCGATTGTTCTTCCAAAGCATAATCACTTGACAGAATTTGGGATAGGTAATTAGGAGTTGCATGCTCTAGGAATTTCGAAGGATAGAAGTGAGTGTAGGATTCTTATCGTGACTATTGATTTGAGTCTTTGCCAAGTTGGAATTAGTTAGAGATCAATTTAATGCATGCCTGCTGAGTTGAGGTTGAGTCTGAAAGACCAAGAGTTTAGTTGAGTTCCGTACGTAGATCAATTTGTAATTAGATTTCTCCTTCCAAGATGCCTGAGAATTTATATCGCTTACATACGTACTTTTGTACCAAGTTGTAATGTATTTGTATGAAAATGTCTGCTTGCTAGTTAGTGATAAGTGCTGATGTTCTATTTGCATACACATCGATGAACTGATGAGCAGTCATTTAGGAGGGCAGACGAGGTTCAGATTATTTTGGTGTCCGGGTAAATGATTTTGCAAATAGTTGAGAATCAGATACGTGCATATCTTTATGTGCATAGGACTCTCAAAGCCTTCGTTTATCATTCCCAGCACGTATACTATTATGTATTATGCAATTCTTATTTCCTGGCATTTTTCTATGCATAGACAGATGAGACAAGCACCTATAGGATATGTACATAAACCTCAGAACTCGGTTTAACTCTTAGTAAATGCAAGTACTGAGTAGTGTAAACAGTTTTTTCTATTAAAACTAACAACCCACACGTCTTTTGGTTATATCTTTTCAGCTCCACAGGCTCATATGCTCCTAACCGACTCAAAATGTAACACGGATCAAGCCAGCGGATTTCAATGGACAGGGAAAACGGAGCAATCTTGTCTGTTGTGATGGAATGAATGAGCACCGACAACGAACACATTGAGTCAATTGATCCGAAAAAGAACAACCTAACTATTTTTAGAATCGACTCTATTTACTGTCTTCCCTTTGCTGTGTGTATGCTCCTATGTACTGTCGGGGGTTGAGTTTTGACTTGAAAACCAGTAGTTGTAGTTTGTTGCTTCCTTGCAAGTGGTTTCTTCTATTTCCTCGTGTCTTTGTGACTTTTCAGAGAGAGAGACCCATTTGTCTCATTAAAAAGGCTGATTTTCATTTCGTATTTAATGTAGCGTTGCGTTGAATACATTTTCGGAATTTTTAGTCGAGACGAGGAATCTTTGGGAGAGATCACTCAATTTTAACTCGCACGTCTTGTATTGGTGACGATTTCTTATACTTTGTATCTAGATAACATAAATACTTTTCAATACAATTTTGTTTGTGCTACGGTTTGTGAGTATGTGCACTCATTTTTGATTCGCTGTTTTATTAGGGAAACTAAAAAATTTGGATCTATTCCCAGAGAGAATGGCAAATTGTCCAATTTGCACCGCACCGGCGGATAAAAGGTGTGCAGCTTGCCAAGCCATTTCTTATTGCTCTGCTGCTCATCAGAAACAGCATTGGAAAACTCACAAAGCATCCTGTATTCCGTACACAATTAAAGCAAACGAAAAATTCGGAAGACAGTTAATAACAAATAGAGACATCAAGAAAGGAACAGTTATTTTCAAAGATGAACCACTGGCAATTGGACCGAAACGTATCTCACTCCCCCTTTGCATCAAATGCCATAGAGGAGATCTGACAGGAAGCAGCCTTTTCTGTCCAGGATGCTCATTTCCAGTTTGTCATGATTGTCTTGATGTGGTAATTTGCAATGATAAGTAATTATCTTGGTTGTCATTAAAAAGTATTTCAAGCATGATATTTTGTTGTGATCTTAAATTCCTTTTATACAAATAAGCCCCAAGAGAAGACCTACCACACGATAAACGAATGCAAAATATTTGAGAGATTCAAGCCTAAATTCGTCGACTACGATTGTTATCAACCAGCTTATGAGTCGATACTTCCTATAAGATGCTTACAGATAAAAGAAGAAAACAAAGGAAATTGGGAGAAGCTGCTGACAATGGCTCACAACAACGAACGTCGGAAATTGGACGAAGAGATCTGGCATCGCAATCAAGTGAATGTTGTAGATTTCCTGCGAAAAGGGGGCAATATGGAAATTGACGAAGAAACAATTCATTCCATAATTGGGATAATAGACGTGAATGCATACGAGATTAAAATAAATAATATTGAGTAAGTATACTTGATATGTTAACGAATGCATGCTATAGGTCAATTGAAAATCTCTGCATTGTTTATTAAGGTAATAGACGATTGGTTGAAAACTTTATAACTCCATCCATCGTAGCTTTCGTATCCTTGTTTATCTTGATAGATGAAAAACTTATAGTTATTTAGTTTTAGTTTCCAATATAGTAGTATCACAAAATATGTACTATACTCACTATCAATACTATTTCAATATATAATTTCTGAGCTTCGATGATAACATTCTCAGGACAAGAAAAGACATAATTGTTATTTTTGTATGTAGAATATGCGGAGTTTATAGACTCGGAGGTTTGATGAACCACGACTGCAAACCCAATACAATTTACGTCATAAATGAAAAGAACGTCATGATTGTAATAGCTGCGACTGATATAGCTAAAGGGGAAATGATCACAACATCATATGCGGATATATTTCAAGGAACTTCAAGCAGACGGAAGCACTTAAAGAAAACAAAATACTTTGATTGTGATTGTAGTCGATGTTGTGACCCTACGGAGTTGGATTCCTTTATTTCAGCCGTGAAATGCACTTTTTGCAAGACTGGTTTCCAACTACCAATGAACGACAGTAGCTTCAAATGCCAATCTTGTAGCACGGTCACGGATAATGCCAAAATCGATCCTTTGTTGCAATCAATAGAGTCTGAAATTGGAAATACTATTCCTGCTATTATGGAATACGAAGAAATATTGGAGAAGTACAAGGATATTTTGCATGAAAATCACTACCTCCTGTTACCCGTAGTTCAGTCCTTGACTAAATTGTATGGGCGATACAAGAATTACACTTACACTGAATTAGACTTGAAAGGGTTGCTACGAAAGAAAGAATTATCTCTCCGGTATTTATCCCTCCTGGACAAACTGGATGTTCCTCTCGGCAGACGAAGAGGTAATTTTAAAGCATAATATTATTTAGGCATACTTAATTATACATCATTTAACCCAGATGATTTGCATAGAAAAGCACAATATTATTATTGCACAGGTGTCACAATGTACGAGCTTTATATTGCCGAGTATTTGTTAACAAAGAAACTCCGCGAAGCTAAGGAAATTGACAGGGACGAATATAGAGGAAAATTGCAAAGTGTTGCCAATGAATTATCAGAATCCAGGAAGATTTTAAGTATCGATAAACTGATCACTCAAAAGATATCTCTTGTCGATATTTTGGATGACAACATTCGCTGCATTTTTCGAGATATGGATCTTTAAATGATTCCTTTATTTATATCGCCCTTTCACAGTGCTTACATTTGCTATCGTTAATAAGCAAGATTAATACCAAGAGAATCTGAACCAAGTGCATTGCTAACAAAAACTGCGGCTTGTATACTATCATCGCAGTTGATAAATTGTTTATACTTAGACATGTCTGCAGTCGGCACCAGCACTCGTTGTTTATCCAGTGTCCCTTAATGATGTACTGGCATTTGTTATGACTGGCAGTTGACAAATATTTTTCAGTTCCTGCCAGATGCTATGTATTGCTGCACTAGTCTTAGCTGCTCTATAAGTATGTAAATATTAAATATTATGTACCTATGACACGGTAGACTACACTTTACTGTATAGATGTACACCACAAATGATGACGTGCCATTTGAAAGCATAGAGTTTCAATTTGGATACACTCCAGGAACATGACATGTTTGTATAAATTTCTATATGGTGCTAATGGTGTGACAGAGAAAAGGAAAGCATGGATCATTATCATTACCCGAGGTGCTATATTTATATCCAATGTGACATTGATTTCCGTACTTCTTATACATACACTCTGCTACGATACTCTTAGTCCTCCAGTGCACAAATGATGGTGGCGACTTGAATAATAAAAGAAATCATAATGTTTCACTGCCAAATGACCTGCGATCTGCTAAAAAATGTGTCCTACATTTTATTAATCGTTTTCTTGATTATACCCTTTAATGTGTACTCTCCTTTCCTTCTGATACTCCAAAAAGTGAAGAAATACTTAAATCTTTATACTGATGAATGTAGTCACTACCACTAGTCACTAGTATGTATTCCTCTGCTTTATCAGAGGAATTCATACAAAAGTCTGTATGCAGAAAGTGATTTAAATTTTTGATCTCACGTTTTTCTGCTAAATTAAACGAGAGCTACAAGTGGATTGTGGTGTCATTTATTTTCCAGATTATAGTAAGCAAATCAATTAGTGGGCACTTCATAATAATAAATATAATGCTATTTCTATCTGAGTTAGGTATGTATGTGCATTATACATATTGTATTGCATTTAAATACATTCAATGGCCATAAGTATATATTTGGTATATAGATACATAAATAGCACTATGCAAAGCATGACAATTCATCCAATCCTAAACACTACTAAAGAAATGATTAGCTCAGCATACGCGAATGATACAAACTAGACAGCTAATGATTTTTAATATATGTAACATATTATATAGCAAAAATTTTGCTTATTTCTTTCATAATCTTACATTTTACATAAGTGTTTATTGTTATAATACTATTACTGTGTAATATTGCTTTTTATAATTACTAGTACTGTACTGTGTCATTGGGTAATTATCGATTGATAACAGTTGTTAATAAATAACATTCTCTCTAATATGTTACATATTTATTATATAACGTATAGAAATCAAGTTTTATATACATAGTAAACATGACAAGGACCGTTATATCATAAGAGCCTACTGTATTCACCCAAAGCAAGCACAATCATGTATATAATATGTACAAGCATGTATACATGCTTGTACATTATTATATTTCTTATATTTCCCTTCCTTATCAGTATGAAATTATTGAATACTACTGCCTACTATTGACTCTGGAATTGGGAAGGAAGGCCGCCGTTGATGTGTTGTTGCGATAAACATTGGTCTATTCTAGATGTCAATTTTGTCAATCCGCCCCACATTTTCTATCATTGTAGGCGTTAGTTTGACAGGTATGTACAATTATCAAACATAAAATGACAAATGAGCATTAAGATTCGTAAAAGACTCCAAGTAGTATTTCGACTGTACGGAAAGTGTATTAGCGAAGTAGATAAAAGGTGATGGTGTAGTCAATTAGTCATGAATAGGATAATAAAGTGGATCGACGATTACATCCTTTGGTTGGTGGCTGGTGGTGATATTCTTTACTTGCTAGTATCTCCTGGTTGGTCATTGAATAGCTTTCGAAATGGTTTGTACTATGCCTGCGTATGAACACCCACAATAGATAATAGACTATAATATATTATAACGTAAATAAATAATCTTGAATGTGTGTGAAGACTAGCTTACTAAAAATTCCACCGATATGCAAAATGATAGGTCTGACAGTATTCAATAGATGTAATTAATTTCTGTTACCAAAAACACATGACAATTGCCGTAAAGACACACAATAACATTGTATTGTATAGCTTATTTGATTAATGAAAACATAACAAGGTAAAATAATGATAATACATTATAAAGTTAGAGTTAGTTACAGATATGATTGGAATTACGTTTATCTAAGTGCCACTATTTTATTGACATCCACTATATGACTTTCATAATTATTTTTTTTTGATTTCAACCACGATACGACCATCGATCACTTAAATACCCGTATTTGTTTCACATACTTATGTACCTACGAGCATCTAGTAAATTTTTTATATTATGCCCTAATGAATTTACATCTTGCAGTTTTCATTCTCGGTATAATGTCCTAAGTGTGACCCATTTGCAATGGAAGATACAAAAGCCCATCCTGAACCAGATACAATGATACAACTAACATCAATAGGTTTTCTGTTGTGGAGGTAGAAAATTCTGAGGTGAGCAACAGTACCGTTGAAAAGGAAATTCTCTTTACACTGGGCAGCTAAAGAATCCGATGTTGAAACATTCAAGAATTTGTTGCAGAAATCTACCGAGGATTTAGCTAGAACCAGATACAATGATACAACTAACATCAATAGGTTTTCTGTTGTGGAGGTAGAAAATTCTGAGGTGAGCAACAGTACCGTTGAAAATAAAAAGACGCCAAGTAAACTAAAAGAAAAAATCAAACCATGAGTGCAAGGAAGAATGTAAAAGGAAATTCTCTTTACACTGGGCAGCTAAAGAATCCGATGTTGAAACATTCAAGAATTTGTTGCAGAAATCTACCGAGGATTTAGCTGTCTTGGACTGCGTTGGAGCAACTATTTTACTTGCTATTGCCAGCCGCGACGGTGAATATGCATTAAATTCTTAATGAAATTCTTAAAAAATGAATATGATTTCATTCTATGTAGATACGGAATGGAAGGATGCAAAAGAAGAACTAATCGGACAATTTTTGAAATACGCAACAGCTCAGGATAAATTAGACAGTGCGGAAAAAATATGCGCATATGTAAATGTACAGAAAACAAAAGGGGAAAGAAAGACAGCCTGAAACGAAGACGTTACTGAAATGTATAGCAAATCTCTCGTGGAAGCATTACTGCGTTAAGTATTGAATTTTTTAAAAAGCACAATAATTGCATAAATTATATTCATAAATTATTTTTTTAATTCACTGAAATTACAGGTGATAAAAATAAGAACGCATTGGACTGTGCTGAATTGCTAATTGATGCAATGGAAGATAAAGATATCCTTAATGCTATGGGAAGAAGTGCTTTAGAGGAAGGCGTTTACATGGGATTGCATGAAGAAATGATTCAGTTGTTAATTGACAAGGGTTGTTCTCCTCGTCCTGTCAAAATTGACAAGTACTCCGGGGAAGAAACACGAATTCTTATTTTACATACTGAACTACATCAAGAACTATTTATTCGGCCAAAGAGAGTGTTTAAGTGGTGTAAAGTACTTATAGCAAATCCTTGTAGGTACTTCAATTTTATGGGAGATATTTCCCGACAACGTATGTACCGATATTTGGATGTGTAATGTGTATTGTATTAATACATAGTCGTTATTAGAGGTATATCGACGTCGTTTTTGTCAAATGATGCCAAATGCAATATATTTACTGGTATTATTATGTGTCCACAGAACAGAGAGAAAGCGAAAGAGAACAAATTGTTCCATGCAATTTTGTAGTTAATATTTTATTCTTAATGGGAGGAAATGACAAAATCTGTTTCTTTCGCAATCTGTTGTCTCTGTAGTTGTTAGTGGAGCAGTAGTGGCCAGGATTAATTATTAACAATAAGGATCTCCATTAGGTAGTTAGTGAGCAGTAAAGCAGAATGGCACAGACGAATCGTCGAGTTTTTTATTTATTTATCTTGTACCGTTTGCTGTGTACATGTACAACAAGTCAGAGCATCAGAATGTAAATACAAGTGGCTAGAGGAAGACGAGAGAGAGGACAGGGACAGACAGCCGAACAAAAAATCTCCAAACAAGTAGTTAACAAAATAAAGTGTTCGTTTTTCCTTGTGACGAGTAGTGGAGTATAGCCGAGGGACTGCGCTGCGGCGCATTTGGCCCACATATACCGTTTATGGTCCATCCGGACCACTTGATGAGGGACGGAATATACACATATCCCTGGGAAATGATGGGAGTGTGATATAAATTCCTAGGGAAAAATTTTGCCGCATCTAGGAAAAAGACATATAGGAAGGATCATACTAATGTGTTTTCGTATATGGAGTGATATGGCAGTCATCGTCGAGCAGAAGTTGCTGGAGCAAGTCTTTCAAGGCAAAGCAACATCGCCCTGGCATTGGGTACCTATATACTGTTATTCGGAGGAAAAGGCTTCTACTTGAGTAGAGTCAGGGAATGGCACAGATAGAATCCATTCCATCCAGTACACTTGGTTTTCTCTGTCTCAATCTGTGGAACTAGGGCTCGGGAACAGTACTTGTGCTGGATTGTTTTGCTTACTTGAGTTACTTGGCCTGGGACTGGCTGGACAGAATTGAGCCGGACTCATTTTCTTCTCTAAAGTAATAGGAAAGTAAAACGAAAGGGAAAGACCTGCGTACGAGCGTTATGACTTTTACTTGACTTTCTATCGAACATTCGCTTTCTCCTCGCGAGAGCCATTTATATACTCACTCGCTTTCACCTCTCTTCCTCAGTTATTGATTCAAAAATAGAATAGAGACACATAGATTAGACTTAAGAATTTATTCACTTTTAAGCTTTCGTTGATCTCTCTAAAGTGATTTATAGTATTTGGAAAACGAGTGCTTTTCTAGTACTTTCAAAATAAATTTCTGCTGGAAAAAGTGAACTTACTCTTTTGAAAATGTTGTCGGGATTCACTTCACAAATTGGCCAATCGATTGGACAACTGGGCGGGCTCATTGGAGCAAAGAAATCTCCGCAACAATCAGATGAAAATGATCCTGCTTGGGCACCTACGACTACTAATGCTGATGTTCCAATTACTTCTTTCGACACTTCGTCAACTACGGCTCCAATGACACAATCGGACTACACGACTGACAGTTGGAATTCAACGGGTCAAAATCAAGATAATTACGGCATGGGGATGTCAACAGGAGTGGATGTAGCACAAGGAGGAGTGCCTGAAAACCTTGACATGAAGTAATCAATAATTTCAATTGTCTAATTTAATAGTTTGGGTGTAGACTTTCGTTCAGTACAGAAAATTCCGCTAAATTTCAAACTTTTATCTTAGATTGATGCTTTTTTAAATATTTAGGCCACCACCGGGGAAATTAGACCATATTCCTCTAGTGTCTCAAGTGAAATCTCTGGTGCAGCTTGCCCGGGGTGATTCTTTAGGTGCTAAACAAACGCAAGAAAACTTCTCTCGTGGGACACCAGGAGTTGCACAAGTAAGAGGGATGATCGAAAAAGCTAAAGGTAATCATGAAGCTGCCCAGCAAACTCAAGACTACTTCTGGAAAAATTCGACACTAAGGCATATTGACAGTGTCCCAGTGGTGGGTCATGTAAAAGGCGGCATTCATTATGTTCTTGGGGACAAGGAGAAAGGAGTTCAGGTCATACAAAATGCTACTTCGACTGTCTCATCGGTGATACCGAAAGCTGCTGGACTACTGAATCGTGGAGGAGCTCCTCCAGGTGCTCCAGGTGAAGCCATGATGGATCCAAAAGGTGAAGCAGGTGGTCAAGAGTATTATAATTACGACGAATCTGTCGGAAATATGGATGGGGGCTCGCGTGCAGTTTCCACAACAGAAGGTTATGAGGATTATGGACGAAGACCTCCAGAGTCTCAAAATTATTATCAGTAAATAATTGTCAAGCCATGTCAAGTCAACTATTGGAGTTGGACGGCGTTTCGAAATCTTAAACATCAAAAAACTTCAAAATATAAACTGTAATACTACAATAGGGACATGAATGAATTGATTATTTGTCATGCGAGTAGATCAATTCAGTATCTAGCAATACCAATTACAGTTACAGCATACATATAATACCAATAAATCATAATAATATGTAGTAGATGAGTAGTAGACGATATTATGAGATTTGTTCAATCAGCAGATAAGCCTCAGTAGCTGTAGTAATAATACATATAAGATGAAATTGTAATCAGAATGAAAGTAGTGACGTAGTCAGCTAGCTAGTTTCCCCAGTGTGGACTATGAATTTCTCCAAAATATTTCTCCTTTAAGAATTCACGGTGAATCGATAATACTTTCTCTAATAAACTGGTTCACCTTTTCACTTCCGCAGTGAAAATAATTTCTGACCTGTCAAAATATTTATCCATTAGAAAAAATTGTTCTCTTGACGGGTTGGAGATATTAAATAGCTATAAGTACTTAAATGGAGGAAGGATTAGGTGGAGAAAATTTTAGGCCAGACCAGACATAAATAGATTAATAGGATTTTCCGATGCTTTATATAAAGAATCTTGTTAATTGCGTGAAGTATCTGAAAGACAAGAGGGAAAGTATCTGAAAGGGGAGCCTTATAATTAACTGATAGTATTATTATTGAATTGAATATATTAAAATTAAACCAACTGTACAACGAATCATAGAACTTGAGACGGATGCGGTACTTTTAGAGCGCAACATGACAATGTTGTCTTTCAGTTGGTTTTCCTACTATCGACATAAATAGCAATAATTACTTTGCTCAGTGCTACACTTGCAAATCAAAAAGGGAATTATGTACTGTAATCAACTAAGATTTTACTTGCCATTAGAAAATATCAATCTGTCTAAGTATGAAATTAATTATAGTAAATTCTATAAGCTACATGTTATACCTAACCATGTATTGATATTTTTGTCTGTATTCTAAATATGCATATTATAATGTATGTATACATAAAATATAGGTAGATACCTTTGTGTAGATACGACAATAATGTCTGTGTTGGATTGAACAACATGATGTTAACTAATTTCATAGTTTATGTAGTTTGTTGTAGAGATTATAATTCTATCTCTGTATTGTAGTACTTTGAGTACTCAGGCCTTAATTAGGATGTAAATGCAATGGGTCATAGTTATATCAGTCGTTCGTATAATGTAATTTACTTATATTGTTAGTTATACTAGTTGTGAAGTAAGAGCCTATACTATCACTATCAGATTCCGTCAAGGGATTCCAATAAGTATTATTAATATTATAATATGTAAAATAGTATAAAGGATACACCTATATAGGCACTTGCCTACCCCTTTGAAATATCCAATTTTGTTACCCAAAGTGATTTATTTTCGTCAAAATCGAAGCAAAACCAACGCAGCGACAGCTCAGTACTTGCCCTTCTTTACAGAAAGAGAAATGATTGAATCAAACTGAATGGAATGGGATTGAGAGAAGAATCTTACAAGATTAAGTTGCATAAAACTACGCCCTAGAAATATAGTCAAAATGCTATCAAATTGTCTAATTATACAATTCAATCAATAAGCTATCTATATGTATAATGTACTTAACTGTAACGAATATACACACGTCACAAAAATCCTACTGTAGCAACTCATGGGCTTCATCATCAAATAAACTATACCTGCTATAGTTAATCAATGATTTACCTTACATGTCAGACTACGTGACTACATTACCCATTCATTCAAGTCACACAAGTCAGGAAATACGCACTTGCCCCTAAAATATATATAAAGCCGCCTATCAATACTATATCTAAATCATCCACTCCTCGTGTATCTGATCTCTGTCTGTCATCCAAATCTAAATATAATTATTCCAGTATATCTATATACGTATATAGTGTAGGATCAGTTCCAATTTCCAAATCGATACCAATTCCTGTACTCATCTTTTTTCCGTAGCTACATGGAAGATTCCTTACTTATCGTAAATGATCCATAGAAATGGTTTTATGCGTTCTATCAGCTTTTTAAAATATTAAGTTTTACTTTTCTATTTAGAGAATTTGTGTGAATACTTTAGATATTTATTTAGTTAAAATTAAAATTTCTATCCTAAATTGCCTTATCCCATTCCCTGACTGTATATTGATTTAGTAATCCAAAGTAAACTGACGTATTACACGTATAAATATGTATATCACTTAAAAATTATTGAGAGCAATATAATCGAGATTAATAAAGCTGTGTAAAATCTAAAAATTGTCAGTGAAAGTTGAAAGAAATGACATATTATTGGGGAAAGGCATCGTAAATAAATAATTGGGGAAAGTAGGTTAGACGAAACCTGCCATCATCTTCCTGCTATCTAAATGCTGATATACAATCATACTGTAGTGCTTTATTTGAAATAAGCCGTATAGACCATGTGGATGCAACTTCTCCGTGGTTTGGAATTTGGACATCATGTTTGTGAAAGGAAAGTCTAAAACAGCTCCAGCTCCCTTGATTGAACTTTCAGTTCCGTCACCCGTGTACGCTTTTGTTTGACTAATCGTCATTGTCAATAGTCAGTAGTGTCATCGTCATCTGGAATTTTTTATGCGTACTTACTGATCCTGCTTTTATCAACTCGTGTAAGGTAATTTGGTTTTACTGGTTACGTATTATTATTCTGTTTTTATATATTTTTAGTTAATATCAAAAATGCGTTCTAAAAATAGATATTAAAAATGAAGTACATACTTTATTTAACCTTATTTTTCACACTTTTCAGTCTTTTTAGAAAATAAACATGGATCTTCACTGGAGCAAGCTAACTACGTTAAATCCTGCAATTATGTCTACAATCGATGCTTTGGGTAAATCTTTAACTGAAAACTTGTACATGAGCTTTTTCATTTTTCTATTTTGTATAGGTACTCCATAGTTCATATTTTAACATCACTTTTTTTCTAAAACACTGAAATTGTACTATTCGTTTATTATTCAATAGGATTTGAAAAAATGACTCCAGTGCAAGCTGCTTGTATTCCAGCATTACTAAATTACAAGGATGTGGCTGCCGAGGTTAGTTTTTTAATCTTTTAAAAAGAGACGTTTATTAATTAATATTATTAAGGATTGATTTAGTGTGTAATTAAATTCTGGCATAATATTTATAGGCGGTTACTGGAAGTGGAAAAACTTTAGCCTTTCTTGTACCAGCATTGCAAATTCTTCTAAGACGTGATTCAGAATGGAAGCGACACGAAGTGGGAGCCGTAATTATAGCCCCTACAAGAGAACTGGCAATACAAATAAACGAAGTCCTTAGTGAATTCTTACAAAGAATTCCATCACTGAGCCACTTATTATTTATTGGAGGAACTTCAATCCAAACAGATCTGGATAACTTTTGCAAAAAAGGAGCAAATATAATCATAGCCACTCCCGGTCGCCTTGAAGACTTACTTTTAAGAAAAGAAGACTCCCGAATCGCTGCAGCAATGAAATATTTAGAAGTTCTAATCTTAGACGAAGCGGATTGTCTTTTAAATCTCGGATTTGAATTAAGTCTTAATACTATTTTGCAAATGTTGCCCAAGCAGAGACGTACCGGTCTTTTCTCTGCGACGCAAACTACAGAAGTTCTCAAGTTAATTCGAGCTGGCCTAAGAAATCCTGTTTCAGTTGTTGTGAGGGACAATGAGCAACACAGTCTTAGAACTCCAGCAAGCCTGGAGAATTTTTATTGTGTTGTTGAACCAAGTGTGAAGCTTCAGTTCCTGGTTAACTTTATCAGGAGAGAAAAGGAGAAAAAGATTCTTATATTTTTCCCAACTTGTGCTTGTGTGGACTATTTTTCCCAAGTAATTCAACGTCTTGTTAAAAATGTAACCACGTTGTCAATTCACGGGAAAATGAAAGAAAATTCCAGATTCTCTATTTTTGACAAATTTCGAAATCTTAATACTGGAGTGTTATGTTGTACAGACGTCATGGCTCGTGGTATTGATATCACAAAGAAGATACATTGGGTTGTGCAATTTGATCCGCCGTCTAATCCAGCGGCTTTTGTCCATCGTTCTGGTCGTACTGCAAGAAATGGAGATGAGGGAAATGCATTGTTAGTGCTGCAGCCCTCTGAAGTTGACTACATCAAGTTTATCCAATTAAATCAAAAAGTAACTCTGGAGAAAATGGACGTTAGTGATTGTCTAGCCGCAGATAAACAACAGCAAATGTTTTTCCACAAAATTCGCCATTTTCAGCTGAAAGATAGGTCCATGTATGATAAAGCTATGCGGGCATTCGTTTCGTACTACAAAGCATATTCCAAATACGAATGCGGTCTTATTCTGAGAATAAAAGACTTAAAGCTAGGTCTCACTGCTCAGTGCTATGGTTTGATTAAGTTTCCGAAAATTTCAGAACTCTGGGGTAAAACTCCAGACGATTTTCAAGAGTTAGATGCTGATGTAAATGACATCCCTTACAAAGACAAACAGAAAGAAAAATCTAGAAAAAGAAAACTGGACGAATTCCAAGAAACAGGAAAATGGCCTGAACCAAAGAATATAAAGAAGAAAAAAGGCCCCGGAGCAGTCCCTTGGTCGCAAGCAAAAAACAAAAAGGCTAGAAAGCGTGAGAAAATTATCAAGAAAAAAGTGCATAGCAATGCATTAACTGCTGAAGAAATCAAACATTTAGAAAAGGCAAATATTCCTTCGAAGTTTAAAAAGTAATGAATTCGGCGAACCAGCCAAGTTATTTATTTTTCATTTGACAAAAGTAGCACAAGACATTTATCTATCTAGAAAATATTATGTATGAACATTGGGTAATATTTTTCAGAAGCAATAAATAAGTGTCTGTGTATATCAAACCACGTACGGTACTGACTTATATTTATCATCTTATTGCAAGGTAATAAGTAATAACTTTAGAATAACACAGAAGGGACACAAACATATTAAATTAGAAATAATGCTATAGTGTAGAGCTAGCCAGTTAACTATCAAATAAATAATTTCTTTATAATTTAATTTAAGCTAGTCTTTGTGTAGTACACGATAGCCGGAGACGTTCACATTAAGTTTGGGTAAGAAGAAGGTTATTTGCCTGCTTACACGAAACAAAAATAAAAACAGTTGTGTAGGAGTATTCTAGCCTATCTGCCTTTTCGGGCGATTTTGATTGATGCCCCGGAACATGTTCGTGAAAAAACTCTCCTCCAGTAAAGGATCCTACCAGTAAAGTCTTAGGGAAATATTTTCGAAAAAGGGCCGATTCCACATGAGGCTTTCGATGCATTGCATATCCCCTTCCATTGCATGCAAACATAAATGCAAAACTACCAGTTTCTTCAAACTTGGCATCCTTTACCTAAGAAAAAAGATACAATACCGAATTATTAATCAAAAATTATAGATCGATTCTGAAGAAATTCTAAACCGAAAAATCTAAGTTATAGCTCTTACTTTCTGCAAGCTTGCTTCATTTTGCTTAGATATCTTCCTATCCCGCAAAGCCATGGAGGCAACATTCACATTTTCATCACCACAAATCAATAATATTTTGGCTAGAACAGGATTTTTAGTTGTATGTGAAGTGATGATTTTGTGCTGCTCCCCACCACCAAGAGCTACATTTGGATTCTTCCTGCGTAAATATAATATTAGTTACTACTAATTAGAAACTGGTTTATGCATGGTTTATTAATTGATTCAATCCAGTACTCCGCTTACTGCAAATAAAAATAAAGCGCTTTCAATATTGCAGATTTATAATAATCCCGATTATACGTGTGTGACATTATTATTATCCCTTTCACATTGTCCTCTGGAGCAATTTGCAGGATATCGTTGCAATTTTCAGCAGTGGCCTATCAATGAGAAAAAAATAAAATATCGTATTCTAGAGTTAAATATCAGCTAGGACAAAAATACGGTCAAAAAATGAATAGTATCACTAACTTTTCCTATTTCCATAATTCTTGATTTCACAATTGTACAATCTTTTATGTAGAACCCTGGAATTTTTGGAATAGCAAGACAACTTAGTATAGGCAATGCATCACACTCCGTTTCAAAAGATTTAAGGGTCCCAGGAATGGTTGTAATGATTCCGTAGCCGATACTCCCCACACAAGGAACTTTGCGACCAACCATGTTATCCAAGTCGTCTAAAAGAAATCACATCGATTTAGGTTTCAAAACAGTTTAAAAGAAAAGTATTATTTAACTTTGGTTAATTTCAACAAGATAAAACTTGAGGACTGACCTTGAATATTTACATATTGATTTAATGACATAGATCCAAATGCTACAATCATTTGTGATTCGCTAAATGAATTTTTTACAGCGTTTGTAATGCAAGTGCTCATTTTCTGGGCGAAATCTTCCATTCCAGCTTCTGCTAGTACATCAACAGTATTTGGAAATCCGTTGTGGTGACAAGACTCCATAAAGCTTACTATATCAGGGGAAATCTTGTAGCGATGGTGGTTCTTGAAAATAAAATATTCTATTGTTTCTTCAGTATGAGGAAAATATGGATGAAAATCCATGGCGTAGGGAAAGTTCTTCCTGTTTCGCTGGACATTGCGAGAAACATCCGACCAAATTTGGCATACTCCTGCAACCCTGGCAAGGTCCACACACGGTAACTTTTCGAATATGTTTTTCAAAATGACATATTGCTTAGTGAAAGCTGGCGGAGGAATTTCCTCTTCTGTACTTTCTCCTTCCATCTTAATTAAATTAAGAAGCTGGACTGGATGACAGGAGGACTGTGGGACTTGGATTCTCGACTCCGCACTTATGACTTAGGATTTTGTGTTTTGCAGGTAGACAAAAACTAGATTTCCAGAGTTTGTGGCTTGTGGTCAATTTCAATTAACTCTCTTCCTAGAATCATTTACATATGCTAATCAATAAAAATTATGACGTTTTGGTATACACAATTAATTTAAAACTACATCACATGAGGGCCGATCAACATCAACGAGTTTTTAAATGACAGATCAACAGGGTACATCTTTAATAAATTAAATTGTACATGAATTTAATTTTAACTTACTTTTTGCGTATTAAGGACTTATATCACAAACATTTTCTAGTGTTATTTGCGTCCAAATTCCAAAACATATCCAACAGGTTACATTACCGAATCAGAATCCTCCAGTGCATAAATCTACAAGTTTTTTCCCAATGGAAGATTTGGCTGTCACAACGCAACTAGACAAAGATTGATATAAAATTAACTATAAATATGAATTGAAACGTGTAATTGTAAATTAATGACAAGTTCTTGAGACAAGTGACCAGCTGAGAGGTGAGGAGAAAGTTTACCTATTTGAGTGAAGAAATGCACAATCCACAGCATAGCATAATATTATGAGCTCAAAAGCGAATCCGTCATCTGCACAGCTCCGCACAACGAACAGCTTCAATTGAAACAGATCCGGCAGCGACGGCGGAGCTTCATATAACCATAATCTATGCATATCTTGAAAGTATATTATGATAAATTTTAGAATCATGAGCAGTGAATGATAACATTTTTTATCTTAAAACTGCATATTTTAATGATAACATAACATACCTTGTCCAATACTAAAAGTTGTAACCACTATCTTATTGGAATTGGCTGCCCTAAAAATCTAATAATAAGGTCGATGAAATGTATTTTTAATTCAATTTTATTTATTTAATGATAAATCGATATATCTGGTCTAAAAACGATTGGCGAAGCTATAAGTTAACATTTCCTAAAAAGTTAGCTGAAAACATATCTAAAAATTCTTTTCTTTTACATAGTATGGAAAGGACTTATGGAGTATGGAATTATGGATTCCATTTAAACTCGGACTGATCATTCGATTATGGATAATAAATATTTTCAATGTAATTAAGTGTAATAATAAATGCGTTTTATACGAGTTTTTTGCAGTTAATCCTATCCAGGAGACCCAAGACTCAACCGTCATTACCGTCCACGTTTATTTTTGCCATCTTTATAAATATTGATGATTTACATATGATTTTTGTTATGTCCTGATATGATCGAGATAGATCTGATAAATAATGTGAAATAGCATGAGAAATCGTTCATGAATATGAGACCCGTGTTCTTTAAGTCTATTCATGCATACATATACGTAATAATTAAATTAATCGATAAATCATCTACAAAAGTACAAAAATAAAGTATTTTGCTGTGCAAATTAGTATACCTCAGCCGTTTTTATATATGAGTAATTATCTTTTACGAGAGAATTATATAAATCATTATGTCGGGATAATAGATAATTTGTTATGCTGTAGAATGCTATATAGACTATAGACTGTCACTCATTGAAAGAATAAGTACACAAATGTATTTTAAAATATTAGATTTGGCAATTTTTATGCAACATTTATTATTTCTTTGTTTTAAGTGAATTTAGCATTGTATTTCCTACGCCCGTGGGACCATTTTGATAGACCACGATACGTTTCTCCTGTTTAAATAGATTATCAAAAACAATAATTTGATAAAGCGTGTGTGAATTAGGAGAATTCAGAGTAGTTGATATAATAAACTGGCGCTATATAACTATGAATAATGTAAGTAAGCATTACAATATTATATCTGAGAATTAAAAAAGTGTGCAGGTAGAATTAATTTGATCAGTCAATAAGCTGTAATGTAAATAGATATCCGTATGCACTAATAAT